>PVIW01017358.1:0-14263 GCA_004026585.1 Noctilio leporinus
AACTCACTGAGGAAGATATACAAAGGGCCCAGAGGCATATGAAAGAATGCTCAACATCACTAGTCATCAGAGAGATGCAAATTAAAACCACAATAAGATACCACCTCACACCTGTCAGAATGGCAATCATCAACAAATCAACAAACAACAAGTGTTGGCGAGGATGTGGGGCAAAGGGAACCCTGGTGCACTGTTGGTGGGAATGTAGGCTGGTGTAGCCACTATGGAAAACATTATGTGGTTTCCTGATAAAACTGAAAAAGGAACTGCCTTTTGATCCAGCAATTCCGCTAGTAGGACTATACCTAAGAATCCTAAAACACCAATTCAGAAGAACCTATGTACACCTATGTTCATAGCAGCACTATTTACAATAGCCGAGTGCTGGAAACAGCATAAGTGCCCATCAGTGGATGATTAGATCAAAAAACTTTGGTACATTAACACAATGGAATTCTATATAGCAGAAAGAAATAAGGAACTCATACCCTTTGCAACAACATGGATGGAACTGGAGAGTATTATGCTTATTCATTCCAAAATATGAATCATGAACATCCTAAGTCAATACGGAATCTCTTTGCCAGAGATTTATTTTAGGGTGAACACAATTCTGGCCAATTAGTCATAAAGGAAAGTCCATGGAAGGCTTTCACCTGTATGATAAAAAGACAGACCCCTCTGAGAGAGAAACTTTGGCACCACTTTTGTTGAGACAATGCCATGAGTATGTGGTACACTGGAATCAGAACAGCCACCTTGTGGCCAGAGATACACACATAAGGCTGAAGACCCAATACAAAAGGACAAAGCACAAGGATATAAAGAATATGGCTCCCAGCTAAAATTGCTGAACCATGAAAAGCCCCTGGAACTGCTTACTTCTAAACTACTTTGTAAGTTAACAATGAACATCTCCATAAATCAATTGAATGTCCATTGAGTGTTCTATTACCTGCAGCCAAAAACATCCTGACTTGGGGCTGGGATAGGTGTAAAACTCAAGCAGCTAAGGATTCCACTAGTAGCTTGAGATGCCAAGATAAATATGTTTCCACCTGTGCTCTCATAAATCAGACATTATTTCATGTTATGCTATGGAAGATGTGAGTACAGGGTGTCTGGGACGGGGCATGATAAAAGAGAATTCTAAAAAGAAATGCCTGAGTCCTGGCTGGTAGCACAGTGGATAAGGTGCTGGCCTGCAAACCCAAAGGTCGCTGGTTCAATTCCCCAGCCAGGGCACATAACCAGGTGGCAAGCCAGATCTGTGGCTGGAAGCAGGTGAAAGGCAACCATACATTGATGTTTCTCTGTTTCTCTCCTTCTCTGCATCTCTCCTTTCCTCTCTTTCTGGAAATAAAAAATAAAATCTTCAATAAGTAAATAAAAATTTTAAAAAGAAAAGAAAAAGAAATGCCTGAAGGTTGAGGAGAGGTGAGATGAAGAAAGAGGTTGGGCAGGGCTATTCCATGTTGGCTACATCTACTTTTAGCTTGAGTCAGGCCACTCTACTGCCAGCTCTTCCAGTAGTCCTGTAAAATATAATCTGGAAACTTTGACTCACAAGGTCTCTCTGTTACTGTTCTCTCTCTGGGGATTATAGAATGGATGGAGGTAGACAATGGGCCAGAGAACTGTCACTCGAAGAAACACCCTCTCTGACAGGCCTCTTCAAAATTCTCCCTGGGGCTAAGAAAGCCACTCTGAGAAGCCCCTGCAAGCAGCAGAAGAAGCTGCCATAAGGCCGGACTCTTCCCAGTCCTGCCTCTCCTCCCATTGGTTCATTCTCTGTTTGCCCTAGCAGCCAAAAAGCCTGAACAATAACAGATGCCACAGGGGTCCAGAGTTAGAGAGAAATTAAAACATCATGCATGACAATCTATTACATCTGAGCAATAGAAGCAACCCACCTGGGTCAATCAGCAACTCCACTAAGGCCTCTTCCCCATGCTAATTATGACAACTACCATGAACTAGCATTTCACCACATTCCAGGCACTATGTGAGTAGCTTGACATACATGATCTTAAGCACTTCTCATAATAATTCTGTAAGAAAGGTAATATTATTACTCTTACTTTAAGTCACATGGCTTATAAGCAAGTACCCAAATGGAGATTTGGTCATATGTCTAATTATAAAGGTTAATCTCTTACCACTATGAAACCTTATTCTCACACACACACACACAAAGACAGAGTTCATTCCCACAAAAGTATCTGCATAATGACCAGGGGTCAAGAAAATAAGTACAAAATTCTGTTGAGATATAATTTGAACATATTACTCCTTAAATTCAATTAAGAATTTACTGCTCTGTACACCTATGTTCATAGCAGCACTATTTACAATAGCCAAGTGCTGGAAACAGCCTAAGTGCCCATCAGTGCCCATCAGGATGATTGGATCAAAAAACTTTGGTACATTTACACAATGGAATTCTATGTAGCAGAAAGAAAGAAGGAACTTGTACCCTTTGCAACAACATGGATGGAACTGGAGAGTATTATGCTTAGTGAAATAAGCCAGTCAGTGAAGGACAAATACCATATGATTTCACCATTACGGGACAATAATGAACAAAACTAACAACAAGCAAAACAGAACCAAATATTTGAATACGGTGGTCATGGGGAAAGGGTTTGGGGGGAGGGGGAGGCAGAGGCAAGGAAGGGGAGCAGCTTAGACAAGAACCTAGTATAAAGGAACCATGGACATGGACAACAGGTGGGATTGACTTTGGGGGAAATGGAGGGGGGGCAGAGAGGAGAAAAAAGGGGATGGATGTAATACAACAACAATAAAATTAAAATAAAAAAAAAAAGAATTTACTGCTCTAGGCTAGGTACTAGGTTGCAGAAATGTGTTCAACAAAGCCTCTGCTCACAGTTTCAGAAGAACAAATGACATATTCTGCAACAACCCTAACCTGAATCAATACGATGTCAGACATAAACTGACAACTAAGAATTTAATCATGCATCTAGAGGCAAAATATCTGAAAACAGAACACTTTGGTTCTTCAAGAGCATGGAAAAACTAAAGGAGTCTGAAAAAGTCAACCTATCATTGAGATGGTTGCAAAAATCCTCATGTCTAATGTCACGGAGGCCACACACTCAAATGGGTAGTAATGTTCTTCACCCTGTAGCTGGCTTTAGCAACCCTTCTCGGAAGAGGGAGAGCTGCCATAAACTCACCTTCAGGATTCCAAATTCCAGCCCTATGTCACCCTTCTCAGTGCTGTTTCAGATGCTTTGACAGCTCCTGCAATTCCTTTGTGCTATTGTTGACTCCCGGAGCAAATCTCTTGCAGTCAAGGTGCTGGAAAATTAAACCTGTCTTGACTGCAGGCTTGCAGGTAAACCAAGCATCCCAGGATTTAGTGTTTTAATCTCATGGGCAGGGAAGGCAAATTTTCCCATATGAAACAACAAAGGCCTTACCCATAATTTCAGGTGTACTCAGGAAATATGCTATAAATATGTATAATAATAATGAGCTAATATTGATTGAAAGTTGGCCTTATTGCTACCTTTTTTCAAGTACCAATCCCAGAAAATGCCTCTATTTTGTGGCATAGCTCAGAACTACAGCTTTCTCTTACTCTTTCTCTTCTCTTGTCTTTCTCTGTCTTTCTGTTCTCCCTCTCCTTCTCTCTCTCAGGTCAAACAGAAGTACTCCTGAATAATTAGTCTCAGAGCAGAGGAATGCCTCAAGGGGAACGTCACAAGACTCTTGCCTGGGGCCTGGCCTGCTCAACAATTACTGTTGATTTGAACACTGTGTTGATTTGAACAATGGCACTGAAACCATGCTAACCAAATTCTCCATCAAAGCAAATCACCTTTTAAAATGTTTTAATGATAACTCCTAAATCCAAAACTATCAAAATAGTCAAATGCAAAGTCCTGCATTTAGGTTCAAAAATCAATTTCTCAAACATCAAATGGGAATCTGGCTTAAAGTTGAAAATGGATTTAAAGGGTTTTTTTTTTTATTATTATTATGTTGTGCTGAATTGGTTTAAATTGCATTTTTTTAAATTTCATAGAATGTCATAGTTCAAAGAGAACATCAATGTCATCAGCCCTTTATCAAACATACATGAGGTTCTCCTCACTGTGCTGCCTTTTTTTTTTTTTTTTTTTTTTTAAATCAACATGTGGTTGCCTTTCACCTGCCTCCAGCTTTGGACCTGGCTGGAGACCTGGCTTGCAACCTGGTTACGTGCCCTGTCTGGGGAATCCAACCAGCCACCTTTGGGTTCGCAGGCCAGTGCCTTATCCACTGTGCTACCAGCCAGAGCTCCTCACTGTACTTTTATGACAGACAGAATAATGGCCCCTAAAGATGTCCACATCTTCTCCCCAGATCCTGTTGTTCTATCAGAACTCAGAAGGAAACCGACCAGACACTGGGGAAGTGCAGGAGTACGATCCTTTATTCATGCGCGGTCCCAGAGGAGAAGCTCTCCAAATTCTGGGCCCTGAGCTGAGGCAAGCAGCAACTTTTATAGCTGAAGCTTTACTCCTTAGCCTACGTGGCGCAAGTGGGTGTACAGAAGCAAAAGTAGCAGTTAGATCTAGTTTTCGGCGCATTTCTTATCACTCAAACTGGCTGCTGCCCAAGAGCCAAGGCCATTAAGGGAGATTAGCCAAGGCCATTAAGGGGGGCTTCCTTACATCCCCCTTACACTGTGAATATATTATCAAATGGCAAGGGAGAGAGAATTAAAGCTAAAGACAAAAATTAAAGCTTCCAATCAGCTAACCTTCAAACAAAGATATTGTACTGGATTGTCTGGATAAGTTCAATGTACACAAGGTCATTTAAACGTGGAAGAAAGAAACAAAAGGTCAGAGTCTGAGAGGTTTGAAAATGTTATACAGCTGGCATTGAACAGCAAAGTAGGGACAATGAGCCAAGGAGTACTAGCAGCCTCTGGGAACTAAAAAAGATTTTATAAAAAGATTTCCCTAGAGCCTCTTAAAGGAACACAGCCCTGCTGATATCTTGATTTTAGCCTAATAAAACCCATTTTGGACTTCTGACTTCCAGAATTGTAAGAAAATAAATCTCTGTTTTATAAGTCACTAGTTTTCTGGTAATTTGTTACAGCAGCAAGACAAACTAATACAACTAACTTTGTTTATACACACTCACCTTCTTATTTGATCTTCACTATAACCTAGGCATTTATCTCCATTTTACAGATGAAAAAATTGAGGCTCCGTGAGGTTAAATGACTTGCCTAAGACCATAATGCTAGGTCTACTGCATCAGCAATTTCAGCGGTTCACACACTGCCAACCATAGTCCACTAGCCTTGACTGAATATAGAAAGGGATAACTTTTAAAAAATGAAACTAGAATATAAAATAAAAAGAGATGAAAGGAGAGGAGGAATGAGAGGAGGAAAAGAAAGGCAAGGAGTAAGAAAGAGAAGGGAGGGGAGGACAGAAGTACATCATAGATGCTAAAGGTTTTGTAAATTTTTGTATATTTTAGATATATGTCTGGTCATGATGTAACACTTAGTTCTTCCATTTGGTTGAAATAAAAATTTTGAGATACTGCTCAACAGCAAACCTAGTGGAGAGGCATAAAAATATGGCCCAGCTCTTGTCCTCAGGAATATCCATAATCTAAAGACAGACTCATAGACAAAGCACTGGAACACAGGGCAGAGGGGCTGGGTCAGTGACACTCTGCCACTGTGTGGATCACAGTCCACACAGTGAGTTCACAGATTCCTGACTGCCCACTAGAGTTCTAAGGAGGCCTTCACACACAGCAAGCCCAAAACAATTCATTACTTTCACCACAAATCCACTTCTCATCTACAGCCTCAGTTGCAGATAGCTGCATCACTATCAACTGTTTCTCCAAAATAGAAACATAATCTTATCACCCTTTCACCTCTCTGTCACCAAGACCAGTAAACTATACTTCCTAAATCCCCAAATCATCCCTTTCTCTCCATCCCTATTGCCACGACCTTGAGGTTTTCCTCTCCCATCCAGACAATTGCAATGTCCTCCCAGCCTGTCACCTGACCCCGGTCCCTCTTTCTCCAGTTCACACTGCAGCATGAGGCTATGATTCCATCTCACAGCCCTTCCTGCTTTCTCCATGTCAGTCTCTTACCCCAAAGTCCCCATTTCCAACCACTCCCATAGTTCACAGACCCTACAGCCTGCCTACAGTAAACTACATGAAAATTCCCATGAGGACCACCAATTTTCAGACCTTGCAAACTTTGCAATACTGCTTTCTATCCCTAGAATAATGTTTTTCCTGCTTTTTGACTAGGAAAGCCCCTCATCTAGCAATGCAAGAACTTAACTCTCCTGACTTCCTTAGACAAAGAAGTACTGTTCTCTGGAAAAGTCATTGTTATGTGAACATAACACATGTCTCTTACAATGTTCATCTAAATATATCCTGCTTCCTTCTCCGGTGTTTTCAAGAGAGAAACCCCAACACTGGCTCAGGGATCAGGGTATGGTAGGCCTTCCCCAAAATAGCTGAACAACAATTGTAAAGTACATACTGGAACACCAGACCTTGACATTGACTTGCCTCCTTGACATTTCCTTCTGGATGGCTCCCATGCACCACAACCAAATGTGCTCTCAGAAGTAGACTTAATTCCCCTTCAGTGGACTGCACCTTAGTAAAAGCAGTTCTGTTGAACCAGAAATTCTATTGTCCTCTCTGTCACTCTCTCCTCATCCCAAATTTGGCTAGCATTTACCTCCAATGTGTACCTTCAATGCATTAGCTCTTCTTTATTTCCTCTGTCACCTCACAGGAACAACCACTTTCATTTCCTGCCTATACTGATGAAACAACTTTTCTACATCCTCCATATCCACATTTGCCCATCACAAACTCCAAGGCATTCTGCTCCACATCTTGACATGAAATTTCTTAACCTAAATATAAAAAGCCAAAGTGAGGAAGAACCAAAATGGCAGAGGAGTAAGTGGAGCTACACCAATCTCCTCCCAACACCAAACTGAAATTACACCTTAAGTAGGGGAAATCATCCATAATAACCAACAGAACACCAACTGGAAAGAAGTCTTATTACCAGGGACAGCACAGAAGAGCCGATTCATCACAACGTGACTGGTAGGAAGTGCAGAGACATGAGAGGGCTGGCGGGGCTCCCATGGGCAGCAGCTGAAGAGAGAGAGAAACAGCTCAGCAGCAAGGGGTTCCACCTGAGAAGGGTGGGAGCTAAACCCCCAACTGGGCTTCCCAGCCTACAGCAACACAGCTGAGAGTAAAACAACATCCAGCTGTAAAAAGCAACAAGCCACCAGGTTTAGCCCCCTTGACAGAGAGACTGAAATTTTAAAGGGACCATGCACAAAAATACAGTGCACCCACTTACTGTGGGCTCCAGGAGAGGGAGGGCACAGTGGACTAGAGACACTTAAGGAGGGTTTGCGTCAGTGGCTTTAGGGGGAGAGTTGAGGAAGTAGCCCAGGAGTCCAGTGCTGACCCATCCCCCATACAGCCAACAGATCACTCTTCTCCAAAGGGCGGGAGGGTGAGAGGAAGCCACAGCCCCACCCATAGGAATTAATCCACCCCACTCAGCAGTGCCTGAACCTGACCCCAAAAAAATCACAGGTTGATTGGATTAACAACTGAATTCATCCATTGCACCCGGAGGTGCCTAAAACTGACCTGACCACTGATCACAAACTGATTGGGTTAACAACTAAAGGAGACAGAGATAGTGGATCTCTGGTAGTCTCCAACTAGCTGACTAGGCCCAGACTGGAACACGAGCTGACGTCACCAAGCACAGATCCATCAAGTTAAAAAAAAAAAAAAGGGCACCTCTACACCATAGAAGGTCACACCACTAAGACAGTAAGTCAAAGCAGACCAATCTAAGAAGCAGAAACAAACAAGAGCCACCTAAAATGGGGAGAAAAAGAAATGAACCCTCAGCAAATGGAAAGGAGGAATCCCCAGAAAGAGTGCAAAATTAAATAGAGGCAAGCACTCTATCAGACATGGTATTCAAAATAATGATGACAGAGAAGATCAATGAGCTCAGGGAGTTCAAGGAAAAGTACAAACAACTACAGGGAAGCTACAAGGAACTTACTGAGAACTACACCAGCATTAAAAATACACATGCATGAAAAATACAATTTCTGGATTGAAGAACACAGTAGAAGGAATTAAAGGCAGGCTAGAGGAAGCAGAAGATCGGATCATCAACCTGGAGGTCAATGTAAGAAAAAATTCCCACACAGTGCAAAAAAATGAAAAAAGACTGAAAAAGAACGAAGAGGTTTTAAGAGAGCTGCAGGACAACATGAAATGTAATAACATCCGTATCATAGGGATACCAAAAGGAGAAGAGGAGGAGCAAGGAATAGAAAACCTCTTTGAAAAAAGTAATGACAGAAAAATTCCCTAACTTGAGGAGAGAAAATGATGCAAACTCAGGAAGTACAGAGGGTCCCAAGGAAGATGAACCCAAACAAAACCACTCTAATACACATCATAATGAAAATGGCAAATTTCAAAGACAAGGAGAGAATCCTAAAAGCAGCAAGAGAGAAACAGCTAACAACATACAAGGGGGCTCCCATAAGGTTATCCGCTAGTTTCTCAATAGAAACATAACAAGCCAGAAGAGAATGGCAAAAAATAGTTCAAGCAATGAAAAACAAAGGCCTGCAACCAAGAATACTCTACCCAGCAAGGCTGTCATTCAAAATGCAAGGTGAAATAAGGAGTTTCCCAGACAAAAGAAGTCTGAAAGAATACATCTCCACCAAACCAGCATTGCAAGAGATGATAAAGGGTCTGCTTTAAGAAGATGAAGAAACAGAGACAGACAGAAACACAGGTACAAAGGTAAATGGTTTAAATGCACCAATCAAAAGACATAGGGCAGTTGAATGGATAAGAACCAACTTTAACTTATGAATGCTTTAAAGTGATCTTGTTACTATACCCAAAGAGCCCTGAACCACCAATTCATAAGAACCTATGTACACCTATGTTCATAGCAGTGCTATTTACAATAGCCAAGTGCTGGAAACAACTAAAGTGCCCATCAGTGGATAATTGGATCTAAAATCTTTGGTATATTTATACAATGGAATACTACACAGCAGAAGGAAAGAAGGACCTCCTTTGCAACGACATGGATGGAACTGGAAAGTATTATGCTTAGTGAAATAAGCCAGTCGGTGAAAGAGAAATACCATATGATCTCACCCATTAAGGGCAATAATGAACAAAACAAACAAACAAGCAAAACAGAACCAGATACATGAATACAAATACAATGAATAGACCTTCAATGGGCAGAGGGGAGAGGGGGAGGGGGGAGAGGGGAAGAGGAGGCAAAGAAGGGGAGCAGTTTAGTCAAGGAACTAGTATGGAAGAACCATGGACATGGACAATAAGTGGGATTGACTTTGGCGGGGAGTGGATGTATGGGAAAGGGAACAGAGAGGAGTAAAAAGGGGATGGATGTAATACAACAACAATAAAATTAAATTAAAAATAAAATAAGAAAACCACAAGAAAAAAAAAAAAGCCAAAATGAGAAACAGTAAGTATGTGAGACCAAAAGGAGCTGTGGGTCTAGGAAGCACCAAATCAGACAAACCCAAATTGTGTGAAGGCAAGGGATATTTATGAGAAGGAAAAGGGGAATACATCAATAGAAGAAAGGAATTTTCTGTAGGTGCAAATAAACTAAGTTAGTTTTTAGTTACACATGGTAATGCTAATTCTAAAGAATTCTCTTAATTTTCAATCCAAGGACATCTACTTTCCTGTTAAACTTTACAAACAGTTGTTTGAATACAATGTTGCTTTGGCTCACCAAAGGTTATTCTGCTGGGCTGAAATCTTCCAAAACTTTGAGGAGCAAAATATGTAAACCAATCCTCTGGGATGGTCAATCTGACTCCATTTTGAAATTACTACTTTTATATCATCTTTCACAAATTCCCTTTTCTTAATGGCATACAAAGCCCTGCTCAGTCTAACTCCTGCCTACTTTTCCAGCTTTCACCAGCTTTTTTATGATTGTACATTCCACCTTAAGGCTTTCTTAAAGCTTCCTCTGCCTACAGAATGAATGGTAGGAGGGCTAGTTTCATCAAAGAGGACAACTTTCCTGTTTGGTGGCACAGTGGATAAGGTGCCAGCCTGTGAACCCAAAGATTGCTGGTTTGATTCCCACCCAGGGCACATAACCAGGCTGCAAGCCAGGTCTCCAGCCAGGTCTATAGCTGGAGACAGGTAAAAGGCAACCACACATTGATGTCTCTCTCCCACTCTGCCTCTCTCCCTTCCCCTCTCTCTAAAACTAATAAAAATCTTTAAAGAAAAAAAAGAGAGAGAGGAGATGGCAACAGAGTAGAGAGCAGTGCTGATGGTGTTCTCGAGTACCAAAGCAGATAGAGGACAAGATAGAGAGCGTGAGACGTCTTCAGGACCCTAGGAATTGGAGCGGGCAGCATCTGGACACAGGGGAGCACAGCCCAGAGGCAGAGGAGGCCAGCAGGACAGTAGGTGAGGCATTCCCGACAGACTGGCCAGGGGGCCAAGGTCGGCTCTGGGCAGGGGCGGCTATGCCCAGAGGGGCGCGCTTGACTGAGGCAGCTCCGGGCTCCCTGGCGACTGGAAGTCTCAACAGTGAAGTGCTGGCGACGAGGGCAAACTCCGTAGGGAACGCGGAATTGAACTCTTGCAGGGGAGGGACCCTGTGAGAGACTCACTCTGGCAACAGGGAGAGGAGGCTACGCACGGGGCTAGAGGCTGAGGAGAAGAGTCCTGCAGGAAGCCGGAGTGGGGTAGCAGGGAAGTGCACAGGCCAGGGCAGCGAGAGGCCCGAAAACAGTGCAGCTGGGCCACCAGGGAAACAGCAGCTAGAAGCCCCTGCAAGGCAGGAGGCCCAGCCCTGGGCAAACACACAGGCCCCCAGGCTCCACAGAAACTCCAAACAGGGAGTCGGCAAGCTTGCAAGCCAGTAAGCCAGGAACTAGTAGCAGGGGCAACTGACCCGCCATTGCTGGCGATAAAGGCCTCACCACCCACGCCTGGGAGGGACTCATCACAGAGGCCATGTAAAGGACTCCTAAGATAGCTGGTTGGCTTGGAGGAGTGGTACCCGCCCCGGAAGGGTGGGACAGTGTAGGCGGACCCCAGACAGTGTTGACAGACAGGGGCGGCCTCCTCCCAGAACTGCGGGGGTGGGGCCAGTCATCACAGGGACCAGCAAAGTTGCAGGCTGCCCTGCAGGGGTGCTCGGTGCTCCTCACTGGCAGGAACCTCCCCAAGGAGTGGGAGGGGGCACCCTGCGGGCTCCAGAATACCGGCAGCCCAAAAACACAGCCAGGCTGCAGAAGGCCCAGCCTACCTGGGGGCGGACACTCAGAATCAGCCCTGACTGTGACAATCAGAGGCCCTGCCACAAGCCAAAACCTGCTAGACTATAGACTGCAAAGTCCTGACCAAGAAAAAGAGGCAGCCTCAGGAAAGGGATTGCAGCTAATCTCAAGCACCTGAGTTATACTGAGAGCAATATGAACTATTAATCCCCAACATATCCTTTCCAAAGGTTACTTCTCACATATTCTTAATCCCCACCATACTTCAATCCAGCTAAATACACAAGACCCTCCCCCTACTCTTGAATTAAAGTCTACTCACTCTCTGGCTACAACGCATTCCCAGTCTTCAATCTAAGTATTCCTCCCTTCCCCAGCCATCTAAACCCTTTATTCTTTTCTTCCTTCCTCTTTTTTTTTTTTTTTTTTTTTTTAATTTTTTCTTTTCCTTTTCTTCCTGGAAAAGCCCACAGGTTCTGGCTCCACATGGACCAATCAGAAATCATAAAGGGGGAAGAGACACCTAAAATCTTTCTTTATTAATATCGATTTCTCTTGGTCTTGTGACCTTCTCCCACTTTTTTCTTTCGTTCTTTCTTTCTTTCTTTCTCCTGTCTTTTCTCCCTGATAAAACCCAATGGTCCTGGCTCCACCTGGACCAAACAGAGATCATAAAGGGTGAACAGACACCTAAACCTTTTCTTTATTTATATTGATTTCTCTTTCTCTTGTGACTTTCTCCCTTTTTTTCTTTCCTTTTGTTTCCTCTGCTAAAAGCCCTCAGGTCCAGGCTCCATCTGGACCAGTCAGGGATTATTAAGGGTGAGGAGCCTACTAAACCCTTTCTTATTATTATTATCATTTTTATTTCTTTTTTTCTTCTCCATTTTGTTTGTTTGGTTGGTTGGTTAGGTTTGATTTTTTGTTTTTGGGTTTTTTTGTTTGTTTGTTTTCATTTCTGTTTCTGCTAAAAGCCCACAGGCCCAGAATACAACCAGACAGCCCAAATAAAGGACACACCAAGAACAGCAAGTGGAGAAAATCTGGGGGACGGCAACATTGAACTCCACAAATCTCCTATCACAGAAGGGTGCTCAACTAAGGCAAGGAAGCAAAGCAGGTTAACCCAAGGAAAGAACATAAATAAATAAATAAATAAAGAGCAAGCAAGAACAGACACCCAAAATGGGGAAAAAAAGAATCAGTCCATCACCAAAAGGAAAGGAAGAATCCCCAGAAAGAACACAAAATGAAGCAGAGGCACCTGGAAAATCAGATAAGGAATTCAAAAGAATGATGATAGAGAAGCTCAGTGAGCTCAGCCACATCAAAGAAAACTGTAAACAACTCCAGGAGAACTACAAAGAACTTCAGGGAAATTACAAAGATCTCCGGGGAAATTACAAAGAACTCCAGGGAAGTTACAAGGAACTTACTGAGAACTACAACAGCATGAAAAAGGACATGGAAACTATCAATAAGTGCCAGGAGGAAATGAAGAATACAATTTCTGAATTGAAGAATACAGTAGAAGGAATCAAAAGTAGGCTAGAGGAAACAGAGGACCGGATAAGTGAGCTCGAGGATAATGTAGACAAATACTCCAAGACAGTACAAGAAAATAAAAAAAGGCTGAACAAGACTGAAGAAGGGTTAAGAGAGCTGCAGGACAACATGAAATGTAACAACATCTGTATCATAGGGATACCAGAAGGAGAAGAGAAACAAGGAATGGAAAACCTGTTCAAAAGAGTCATGATAAAAAATTTCCCTAACATGATGAGTGAAAACATTAATCCAGTTCAGGAAGCACAGAAGGTCCCAATGAGGATCAACTCAAACAGACCAACACCAAGGCACATTATTATTCAAAGGCTAATTTCTAACACAAAGAGAGAATCCTAAAAGCATCAAGAGAGAAAAGACAAATAACATAAAAAGGGGTTCCAATAAGACTATCAAATGATTATTCAACAGAAACAATTCAAGCCAGAAGGGAATGGCAAAAAGTATTTCAAGTCATGGTAAACAAAGGTCTGCAACCAAGAATACTCTACCCAGCAAGGCTCTCATTCAAGATGGAGGGAGAAATAAGGAGCTTCCCAGACAAAAAAGACTAAAAGAATACATCTCTACCAAACCAGCATTGCAAGAAATGCTAAAGGGTCTGCATTAAAAATAAGTAAACAAATAAAATGAAGAAACAGAGACAGCCAAAGAGGAATACAGACACAAAGGGAGAAAATGGCAATGAATAAGTATCAATCAATAATAACCTTAAGTGTAAATGGATTAAATGTGCCAATCAAAAGACATAGGGTAGCCGAATGGATAAGACAACATGACCCACATATATGCTGTCTTCAAGAGACCCACCTCAGAACAAAAGATGGACACAGATTGAGAGTGAAGGGATGGAAAACTACATATCAAGCAACTGGACATGAAAAAAAACCTGGAGTAGCAATACTGATTTCAGATAAAATAGATTTTACAATGAAGGCCATAAAAAGGGACAAAGAAGACATTTCATAAGAAATAATGAGGGAACAATCCATCAAGAAGAAATAACTCTGATAAACATATATGCACCCAACATAGGAGCTCTGAAATATACAAGGAAGATCTTGGAAGACTTTAAGAAAGACATAGACAGCAACACACTAATAGTAGGGGATTTTAATACCCCACTATCAATAATGGACAGATCTTCCAAACAAAAAATCCCCAGAGATGTTGTGGCATTGAACAACACTCTAGAGGAAATGGACCTAACTGATGGATACAGAGTCTTTTACCCCAAAGAAGCAAAATACACATTCTTTTCAAATGCACATGGATCATTCTCCAAGATAGACCACATGGTATGT
>PVIW01017359.1:0-14262 GCA_004026585.1 Noctilio leporinus
TCAGCAAAATGGGAATAGAGGGAGCATACCTCAACATCATAAAGGCCATCTATGAGAAACCTGAAACCAACATTATACTTAATGGACAAAAACTGAAAGCTTTCCCCCTAAGATCAGGAACGAGACAAGGCTGTCCACTTTCTCCACTTCTATTCAACATTGTCTTGGAAGTTCTAGCTATAGCCATCAGAGAAGAAAAGGAAATCAAAGGTATCCAATTGGAAAGGAGGAAGTAAAAATGTCATTATTTGCAGATGATATGATAGTGTACATTCAAAACCCGATAGGCTCCACTAAAAATTTACTCAACCTAATAAGCAAATTTAGCAAAATAGCTGGGTATAAAGTCAATATCCAGAAATCAAAAGAATTTTTGTATACCAATAATGAAACAACAGAACTAGAAGCGAAAAAACAAATCCCATTTACCATAGCAACAAGAAAAGTATAGTACCAGGAATAAACTTAACTAAGGAGGTAAAAGACTGTACTCAGAAAACTACAGAACAATGAAGAAAGAAATCAAGGAGGACACAAATAAATGGAAGCATATATCATGTTCATGGATGAGAAGAATTAACATCATTAAAATGTCCATACTACCCAAAGCAATCTACATATTCAATGCAATCCCAATTAAAATACCAATGACAGACTTCACAGAAATAGAAAAAATTCTTCAAAAATTTATATGGAGCCAAAAACGCCCATGAATAGCTACCACAATCTTGAGAAAGAAGAACAAGGTAGGAGGAATCACAATACCGGACTTGAAATAATACTACAAGGCTACTGTCATCAAAACAGCATGGTACTGGCATAAGAATAGACATATAGATCAATGGAACAGAATAGAGAGCCCAGAAATTAACCCAGGACCCTATGGTCAACCAATATTTGACAAAGGGGGAAGGAACATCCAATGGAGTAAAAACAGTCTCTTCAACAAATGGTGTTGGGAGAACTGGACAGCAACATGCAAAAAGATAAAACTAGACCACCAACTTACACCATACACCAGAATAAACTCGAGATGGGTAAAGGACTTAAACATAAGCAGTGCCACCATAAAGGTCCTGGAGAAAAACATAGGCAGTAAACTTTTGGACATCTTACGCAGAAATATGTTTACTGATACTTCACCAAGGGCAAAGGAAATCAAGGAAGAAATGGGACTATATCAAATTGAAAAGTTTCTGTTCAGCTAAAGAAAATATCAGCAAAATTCAAAGGGAACAAATTGTATGGGAAAACATAATTGCCAATGATACCTCAGACAAGCATCTGATCTCCAAAATATATAAAGAACTAATGCGACTCAACACCAGGGAGACAGACAGCCCAATTATAAAATGGGCAAAGGATCTGAACAGACAACTCACTGAGGAAGACATGCAAAGGGCCCAGAGGCATATGAAAGATTGCTCAACATCACTAGTCATCAGGGAGATGAAAATTAAAACCACAATAAGATACCACCTCACACCTGTCATAATAGCAATCATCAACAAATCAACAAACAACAAGTGTTTGCGAGGATGGGGGGCAAAGGGAACCTTCATGCACTGTTGGTGGCAATGCAGCCTGGTGCAGCCACTGTGGAATACATTATGGGGTTTCCTTAAAAAGTAAAAGTGGAACTGCCTTTTGATCCAGGAATGCCATTACTAGGACTATACCTGAAGAGTCCTGAAACACCAATTCATAAGAACCTATGTACACCTATGTTCATAGCAGCACTATTTACAATAGCCAAGTGCTGGAAACAGCCTAAGTGCCCATCAGTGGATGATTGGACCAAAAAACTTTGGTACATTTACACAATGGAAAACTATACAGCAGAAAGAAAGAAGGAACTCCTATCCTTTGCAACAACATGGATGGAACTGGAGAGTATTATGCTTAGTGAAATAAGCCAATCAGTGAAGGACAAATACCATATGATCTCACCCATTACAGGACAATAATGAGGAAAACTAACAACAAGCAAAACAGAACCAAATATATGAATACAGTGAATTGGCCTTCAGTGGTCAGGTGGTAGGGGTTTGTGGGGAGGGCTGAGGCAGAAGCAAGGAAGGGGAGCAGTTTAGACAAGAACCTAGTATAAAGGAACCATGGACATGAACAACAGGTGGGATTGACTTTGGCAGGAATGGGTGGTTGGGGAGGGGGACATGGGGAGCAAAGGGGATGGATATAATACAATAACCATAAAATGAAAAAAGACCATTAAAGGAGGGCAAAGTAGGACATTTTTCAGTGCTTAAGGGAACAATCCATCAAGAAGATATAACACTTGTAAACATGTATGCACCCAATTTAGGAGCACCCAAATATATAAGGTAAATCTTGGAGGAGACACTCATAATAGGGGATTTTAACACCCCATTGTCAACATTGGACCGATCTTCTAAGCAAAAAAACACCAAACATATTATGGCATTGAACAACATTCTAGATGAAATGGATTTCATTGATATACACAGAGCTTTTCACCCTAAGGAAGCAAAATATAATTTCTTTTTAAATGCACGTGGAACATTCTCAATGATAGACCACAAGGTATGACACAAAAGAAGCATCAATGTATTTGAAAAAATTGAAATCTTAGCAAGCACCTTCTCAGATCACAATGGCTTGAAACTAGAAACCAACCTCTAAGAAAAATATCAAAAATATACAAATTTATAGAATGTGAACAACATGCCATTAAATAATGAATTGATTAACAATTAGATCAAGAGGAAAATCAAAATGTATCTGGGAAAAAATGAAAATGAACATACAATAGAACAGAATGTATGGGACATAGCAAAGGCATTCCCTATAGGGAAGTTCATTGCAATATAGGCCTACCTAAAAAGGTTAGAAAATCTCAAATAAACAACCAAACCCTATAGCTACAAAAAGTAGAGGAACAGCAAGAAAAGCAGTGCAGAGCAACTAGAAGAAAGGAGATAATCAAGATCACAGCATAATTAAATACTTAGGCACTAAAAGAAAAATTCAAAAGATTAATAAATAAAGGAGTTGTTTTTCTTTAAAAGATAAACAAAATGAGAAGCCTTTAATTAGAATCAAGAGAGAGAGAGAGAGAGAGAGAGAGAGAGAGAGAGAGAGAGAGAGAGAGAGAGAGAGAGAGAGGAATCCAAGATGGAGGTGTAGATAGGCATGCTGCATCTCCCTTCACAACCAAAAATCATACATCTACCTCAAAACTAGAGACAACCAGCAATGCCAGAGTATTGAGGTGCATGTAAGTTCAACAAACAAAAGACAGAGGGAAAAAAAAAATACTCATCCAGACAGGTAGGACAAAGAGGACTTGGACTGGAGAGCATACTGCTGGTGCAGGTTGGCTGTATATCAGCTATGGCAGGAGACTAGCTGGGGTCAGCCAGTGGAAAGTGCAGACACAGTACAGACACCTGTTGAGTGATCCCAGCTCCAGACCAGATTATACAGCTCATAGTTCCAGTGCCCAGGAGGGTGGGGGTAACTAAAGCCTATTGCTTCTGACTCTGAAAAACCAGTGGGGGTTGAGGAGGTGGAAGAAACTGACAGTGTCTCAGAAGAGTCAGTGGTCCTGAAATGTCCACAGGCCCACACAGTCCGGGAACCATGGCTAGGGCAACAGCTACAGGGTAGCAACTCCCATATGAGAAGTGGGAGAAGTGCCTGGAAGAGGGAGAAGTGCATTCTTTCCTCTTAGACCCCATTTCCATATACAGCTCCACAATGTAGTAAAACAGATCACCCCACAACTGATCAATACCCAAGGCCCTGCCACTTACAACTTAGTAGGTGCAATAGCTCTGCCCAATAAAGAGAGGCACACAGGAGCCTGTCAAGATGCGCAGAAAGGGAATAATGGCTCGAAAAAATTAGAACAGTTCAGGGTCGCAGCGGCAGAACTAAGCAACAACACAATAGTCAACCTGACAGATGAACAGATTGCCAACCTGACAGATGCACAATTTAAAATGCTGGCAGTAAAGATGCTCACATGTTTGAAAGATGAGCTTAAATATAGCAAACACAGAAGGAAAGAAATAAAGGCTAGACTAATGGAAACAAAGGGAAATACACACAAAACCAATGGTGAAGGGAAGGAAAATGGGACTCAAATCAACAATTTGGAAGATAGAGAGGAAATAGTCAACCAGCACAAAAAGTGAAAACAAGAATTGATAAAGAAGAAAAAAACCACAAGGAGAGGCTTAGGAACATCTGGGATGACTTTAAACATACCAACATCTAAATTATAGGGATATCAGAAGAAGAGAAAGAGAAAGAATTGAAACTTGTGTGAAAAAATAATGAAGGAAAACTTCCCAAATTTGACAAAGGAAATAGACATACAAGTACAGGAGCATAGAGTACCCCAAACAAGCTAGATCCAAATTGCACCACACCAAGACACATCATAATTAAAATGCCTAAGATTAAATATAAAGATAGAATCTTAAAAGCATGAAGAGAAAAGAAATCTACAAAAGTGTTCCTATAAGACTACCAGCTGATTTTTCAAAAGAAACTTTGCAGGCAAGAAGGGACTGGCAAGAAATATTCAAAGTTATGAAAAGCAAGGACCTACAACCAAGATTACTCCATCCAGAAAAACTATCATTCATAATGAAAGGGCTGATAAACTGCTTCCCAGACAAGGTAAACTCAAAGAGTTAATTATAATCAACTTATTATTATATGAAAGGTAAAGGGACTTATTTTTTTTTAAATGAGCAAAATTATGGACATTAAGAAGAAAACAAAAATCACAATTATCAGCAACAGAACCTAAAAAATAAAAATGAAAAGAAAAACAAACCAAGCAAACAACCAGAATAGGACCATAATTAAAGGTATGGGGATCATTGGGAGGATTATCACCTGTGAAGGGGAAGGGGCTGAAATGAGGAAATAGTGCAGGGATTAGGAAACATGGTTTGTGGGAACAAGATAGACAGTGGGAAGTTAAGAATAATAAGAAAGGGGTGAAATCAGAGAAATTATATGCACAACTCATGGACATGAACTGAGGGGGCATGGATCTACAGGAAGGAATGGAGGACTTGGGTGGAGGGTAGCTTAAGGAAAAAGAATTTGGGACAACTGTAACAGGATAATTAATAAAAAATATTTTTAAAAAGTAAGAGAAAACAGAGAGAGGATGAAAATAAACAAAATCAGAAACAAAAGAGGAGAAATCACAACCAGTACCACAGAAATACAAAAGATTGTAAGAAGTTACTATGAACAGCTATATGGGGAAAAATTTGACAACCTGAGTGAAATAGATAAATTTCTATAAACATATAATCTTCCAAAACTGAATCAAGAAGAAGCAGAAAGCATGAACAGACTGATAATAACCAGTAAAATTGAAACAGTAATCAAAAAACTTCTGGCACACAAACCCCTGGGACAGATGGCTATACTGGTGAATTTTACCTAATATTTAGGAAAGAACTAACTCCTCTCCTTCTCAACCTATTTCAAAAAAAAAAAAAAAAAAAAAAAAGGAGGGAAGACTCACAAACTCTTTCTATGAAGTCAATATTATTCTAATCCAAAATCAGGTCAGACACAACAAAGAAATAAAGCTAGAGGCCAATATCACTGATGAACATAGTTGTTAAAATCCTCAACAAAAGATTGCCAAAATAGATCCAACATACATACACCATAATCAAGTGGGTTTCATCCCAGGGATGCAAGGATGGTACAGTTGCAAATCAATAAATGTAATACACCACATAAACAAAATGAAAGACAAAATCCATATGATTATATCAACTGATGCTGAAAAAGCATTTCAAAATTATAACACCTATTTATGATTAAAAAAAAACACTCAACAAAGAGGGAATAGAGGGAGCATACCTCAACATAATAAAGGCCATGTACAAAAATCCTGCAGCTAACATCATACTCAATGGGCAAAAGCAAAAAGCATTCCCCTTAAGATCAGAAACAAGACAAGGGTGTCTGCTCTCTCCACTTCTGTTCAACATAATTTTGAAAGTTTTAGCCATGCCATGGTGATTGGACAAGTAAAAGGAATCAAAAGCATTCAAATTGGAAAAGAGGAATTAAAACTGTCACTATTTGCAGATGACATGATAGTATACATAGAAAACCCAATAGATTTCACCAAAAAACTACTGGAGCTAATAAGTGAATTTGTCAAAATAGCTGAATACAAAGTCAATATCCAGAAATTGAAGGCATTTTTGCACACCAACCATGAAACATCAGAGAGAGAAACTAGAAAACAAATCTCATTTAGTATAGTAACAAGAAAAATAAAGTACCAAGAAATAAACTTAACCAAGGGGATAAAAGACCTGTACTAAGAAAACTACAGAACACTGAAGAAAGAAAGTAAGGAAGATACAAATAAATGGAATCATATATCATGTTCATGGATTAGGAAGAATTAACATCATTAAAATGTCCATACTACCCAAAGCAATTTATATTCAATGCAATCCCTATTAAAATACTGATGACATATTTCACAGATCTAGGGAAAATACTTCAAAAATTTATATGAAGCTAAAAACAACCCCAAATAGCCACAGCAATCTTGAGAAAGAAGAACAAAGAAGGAGGAATCACAATATCAAATATCAAATTATATTACAAGGCCATTGAATTAAAACAGTCTGGTACTGGCATAAGAATAGACATATAGATCAGTGGAACAAAACAGTGAGCTTAGAAATAAATCCAGCTCCCTATGGTTAACTGATGTTTGAAAAGAGGGCAGAACCATAAAGTATAGTGAAAATAGCCTCTTCAACAAGTGGTTTTGGGAAAACTGGACAGGACGTGCAAAAAAATTAAAATAGCCCACTAACCTACACCATATAACAGAATAAACTTAAGATGGATAAAAGACTTAAACATAAGCCATGCCACCATGAAAATCCTAAAGGAAAACATTCACACTAAAATTTCAGATATCCCATATAGCAATATTTTCACCAATATTTCTCCTAGGGCAAAGGAAATAAAGGAACAAATAAATGGGACTATATCAAACTGAAAAGTTTCTGTTCAGCTAAAGAAAATACCAGCAAAATTAAAAGGGAACCAACTGTATGGGAAAACATATTTGCCAATGAAACCTCAGACAAGGGTTTGTTCTCCAAAATATATAAAGAACTTACATGACTCACCTCCAGGGGAACAAACAACACAATTAAAAAATGGGCATAGAACCTGAACAGACACTTCTCTGAGGAGGACATACAAAGGGCCCATAGGTGTAAGAAAGAATGCTCAACATCACTAGCCATCTGAGGGATGCAAATTAAAACTACAATGGGATACCACCTCATACCAATCTGAATGGCCATCATTAACAAATCAACAAACAACAAGTGATGGCAAGTATGTGGAGAAAAGGGAACCTAAGTGCATTGTTGGTGGGAATGCAGACTGGTGCAGCCACATAGAAAACAGTATGGAATTTTCTCAAAAAACTAAAAATGGAACTCCACTGCTAGGATCATACTTGAAGAATTCTGAAACACCAATTTAGAAGAACCTATGCACCCCTATGTTCATAGCAGCACTATTTACAATAACCAAGTGCTGGAAACTGCTTAAATGCCCATCAGTGGATGAATGGATAAAAAATCTCTGATACATTTACACAATGAGATACTATGCAGAAAGAAAGAAGGAACTTCTATCTTTTACGATAGAATGGTTGGAACTGGAGAGAATTATGCTTAGTGAAATAAGGCAGGCAGTGAAAGACAAATATCATATAATTTCACCTAATATAAGAAATTAATAAACAAAACAAACAAATGAGCAAAATAGAACCAGAGACATGGAAACAAGGAACAGACTGACAGTGACCATATGGGAGGGTGGAAGGGGAGAAGGGGGAATGAAGGGGAAGAGTTTAGTCAAGGAACTAATATAAATGACCCATGAATATGGACAACAAAGTGGGGATTGACTGGGAGAGAGTATAGAATGGGTGGGGTAGGAGAGAGCAATGGAGGAGAAATGAGACAATTATAATAAAAATCAAATTAATTAAAAAATTTAAATATCATTTCCTTCCCTTATCCTCACTAATTCTTATTAAAGAGTCTGAGGTAAAGTACATGCCTATTATGTGTTCGTTGAGTTGAATTGATTTCAATTAGGTAAAATATGCAATAATAAAAGTAGTTAGTTGGAGTGTAGAGGTCTCATTGAGGAACACTCAACCACTTATGTTTACTTTAAGTGGTCTAGCACTTCCCTGGATTATATGAGGTTTCTCCCCACTCATAGCTGCTGCTTGTGAGCCTTCTGAATTAAGTTTCAGAGAGGCTGTTTCTTGAGTAGAATCTACTGGTGACAATAAACTTGATATTTCCCCCTGAGTGGACAATGGGCATAAAAAAGCCAATTTTATGCATTCTTGCTTTAGGTGCTGAATACGAGGATCAGACCTTCCAAAAAGAAAAGGAAGATGATAAAGTCATTCCTGGTGAAAGTCACACCTACATCTGGCAGGTCCTGAAAGAGAATGGTCCAATGGCCTCAGACCCACCATGTCTTACCTACTCCTATTTTTCTCATGTAGACCTGGTGAAAGACCTGAATTCAGGCCTCATTGGAACCCTGCTGGTTTGTAGAGAAGGTAAGTGTAATAAAGGGTAGGAATGAGGGGAAATAAGGAATGAAGTACAAACATCTGAGTCTTAATAAAAATAGCATTTATGTTCTTTAACCTGAAAGAGGCTCCTTTTTCCTAGTATCATGCCCATGAAAAGGAGAATAATACAGTTTACTAAGGGAAACAATGCCCATCCTATGTAGCCACAATGTATCTTTAAGGTCAAAGAAGCCAATTTCTTGAATTATATCTTTCTTCTCAAAACAATGCTGCTTTATACTTTAAATGTCCTGTGGACTGCCCTAGTAGTCCACACCTTTTATGTTAGGTTTCTTGAGAGCTTCAGGGACGTAAACCCAAGTGTGTTATCAATAGTATGTAGACTGCTTTTGAGAGGTTAGTTTGTCATTTATAACTCAAAGCCATATAAAAACATGAGAAAAGTAAGCATTTATGTTTGCGTATAAGTTATTTTAAAATAATCTTAATTTTAATTATTTTCTAATTTATATAACCTTCTCAGAAAAATTTCCTTTCTTATTTTTACATTTAATTTTATTGTTGCTATATTACATCCATCCCATTATTAATCCCCTCTGTCCCCTTCCATACCCACCCACGCCCCCACAAAGTCAGTCACACTTGTTATCCATGTCCATGGTTCTTCTATACTAGTTCCTTGACTAAACTGCTCCTCTTCTTTGCCTCTTCCTTCCTACAACCCTTGCCGACTGAAAAGGTCTATTCATTGTATTCATGTATCTGGTTCTATTTTGCTTGTTTGTTTGTTTTGTTCATTATTATCCTGTAATGGGTGAAATCATATGGCATTTATCTTTCATTGACTGGCTAATTTCACTAAGCATAATACTCTCCAGTTCCATCCATGTTGTTGCAAAGGGTAGGAGCTCTTTCTTTCTTTCTGCTGTGTAGTATTCCATTGTGTAAATGTACCAAATTATTTTGATCCAATCATCCACTGATGGGCACTTAGACTATTTCCAGCACTTGACTATTATAAATAGTGCTGCTATGAACATAGGGGTACATAGGTTCTTACGAATTGGTGTTTCAGGATTCTTTGGGTGTAGTCCTAGTAGTGGAATTGTAGGATCAAAAGGCAGTTCCATTTTTATGGTTTTAGGAAGCACCATACTGTTTTCCATAGTTTTCTGATGACTAGTGATGTTGATGGGCTCTCTATTCTTTTCCATTGATCTAAATGTCTATTCTTATGCCAGTAACAGGTGGTTCTGATGACAATAGCCTTGTAGTATAGTTTGATGTCCAGCATTGTGATTCCTCCTACCTTGTTCTTCTTTCTCAAGGTCGCTGTGGCTATTTATAGGCATTTTGTCTCCATATAAATTTTTGAAGTATTTTTTCTATCTCTGTGAAGGATATCGTTGGTATTTTAATAGAAATTTTATTGAATCTGTAGATTGCTTTGGGGAGTATGGACATTTTAATGATGTTTATTCTTCTCATCCATGAACATGGAATATGTGTTCATTTATTTGTATCTTCCTTCATTTCTGTCTTGAATATTCTGTAGTTTTCAGCATAAAGGTCTTTTATCTCCTTGGTTAAGTTTATTCCTAAGTATTTTATTTTTCTTGTTGCTATGGTAAATGGGATTTGTTTTCTAGCTTCTATATCTGATATTTAATTATTGGTATACAAAAATGCTTTTGATTTCTTAATACTGAATTTATATACAGCTATTTTACTAAATTTGCTTATTAGGTCGAGTAAGTTTTTGGTGGAGCCTATTGGGTTTTGTATGTACACTATCATTTCATCTGAAAATAATGGCAGTTTGACTTCCTCCTTTTCAATTTGGATACCTTTGATTCCCTTTTGTTCTCTGATAGCTATGGCTAGGACTTCCAAAGTGATGTTGAACAGAAGTGGAAAAAGTGGACAGCCTTGTCTTGTTCCTGATCATAGGGAAAAAGCTTTCAGTTTTTGCCGATTGAGTATGATGTTGGCTTCAGGTTTCTCATATATGGCCTTCATGACATTGAGGTATGCTCCCTCTATTCCCAATTTGCAGAATGTTTTTATCATAAATGGTTGCTATACTTCATCAAATGCTTTTTCAGCATCTATTGATATGATCATATAGGTTCTCTCTTTTATTTTGTCTTTGTGATGTATTACATTTATTGATTTGTGAATGTTGTACCATCCTTGCATCCCTTGGGATGAAACCCACTTGATCTTGGTGTATGATCTTTATAATTTATTGCAGAATTCATTTGGCCAATATTTTGTTTGGAATCTTAGCATCTATTTTCATCAGAGATATTGGCCTATAATTTTCTTTCTTAGTTGTGTCTTGACCTGGTTTTGGAATTAGAATAATAATGGCCTCATAGAAAGAGTTTGGGAATCTTCCCTCTTCTTGGAATTTTTGGAATAGGTTGAGAAGTATAGGGGATAGTTCTTCTCTAAATATTTTGTAGAATTCACCTGTGTATCCATCTGGTCTGGGGCTCTTGTGCTTTGGGAGATTTTTGATTACTTCTTCAGTATCACTAGTTGTTATTGGTCTATTCAGGCTTTCTGCTTCTTCTGGATTCAGTTTTGGTAGATTATACATTTCCAGAAATTTGCCCATTTCACCCAAGTTGTCATATTTCTTTTCATACAGTTGTTTGTAGTAATTTCTTGCAATCCTGAAATTTCTGAAATATCAGTTGTGTTTTCTCCTATGTTGTTTCATATTCTGTTTCTTTGGGTCTCTCTTTTTCTTGATGAGTGTTGTTAAAGGCTTCTCAATTTTGATTATTTTTTTCAATGTACCAACTCCTGAACCTATGGTTTCTTCGAATTGTATTTTGCATCTCTAAGTCATTTAATTCTGCTCTGATCTTGATTATTTCCTTCCTTCTACTTGTTCTGGGTTTTGTTTTTGTTGCTCCTCTAGTACTTGAAGCTTTTTAGTTAGGTCGTTTGTATAAACTTCTATCCTTTTGAGGTACACATTTATTGCTATGAATTTCCTTCTGAGGCCTGCCCTTGCTGTGTCCCATAGGTTTTGGGCTGTTGTGTATTCATTGTCATTTGTGTCTAGAATATTTTTGATTTCATCTTTGACCTCATTAGTAACCTATTCATTACTTTAAAGCATGTTATTCAGTCTTCATGACTTAGGGTTTTTTTTGGGTTTTTGCCTTGAGACTGGTTTCTAGTTTCAGGCCATTGTGATCTGAGAAGATGTTTGGTATGATTTCAATTTTCTAGCCTTTGTGGAAGCTTGTCTTGTGCCCTACCATGTGGTCTGTTTTTGAGAATATTCCATGTGCATTTGGAAAGAATGGGTATTTTGCTTCTTTGGGGTGAAAGGTTTTGTATATATCAGTTAGGTCCATTTCCCCTGGAATGTTGTTCAATGCCACAATATCCTTGGTGTTTTTTTATTTTTGTTTTTTGTTTTTTTGTTGTTGTTGTTTGTTTGCTTGGGAGATCTATTCGTTATTAATAATGAGGTATTAAAATCCCCTACTATTAGTGTGTTGCTGTCTATATCCTTCTTGAAGTCCCCCAAGATTTTCCTTATATAGTTGTGAGCTCCTATATTGGGTGCATATATGTCTACCAGAGTTATATCTTCTTGATGGATTGTTCCTTTAAGTATTATGAAATATCCTTCTTTGTCTCTTTTTATGGCCTTCATCATCAAATCTTCTATGTCTGAAATAAGTATTGCTACTCCAGCCATTTTTTCATGTCTATTTGCTTGATATATATATTTTTCTATCTCTTCACTTTCAGTCTGTGTTGATCTTCTGAGGTGGATCTCTTTAATATAGCCTGTATGTTGGTCATGTTTTCTTATCCATTCAGCTACCCTATGTCTTTTGATTGGTGCATTCAATCCAGTTATATTTAAGGTTATTATTGATTGATACTTACTTATTGTCATTTTCCCACTTTGTACCTGTGTTCCTCTTTGTCTCTCTCTGTTTCTTCATTTTTTAAAACAGACCCTTTAGAATTTCTTACAAGGCTGGTTTGGTAGAGATGTATTCTTTTAGTCTTCTTTTGTCTGGGAAACTCCTTATTTCTCCTTCCATTTTGAATGAGAGTCTTGCTGGTAGAGTATTCTTGGTTGCAGGCCTTTGTTTCCCATGACTGGAATTTTTTTTTTTTTGCCATTCGCTCTGGCTTGTATTGTTTCTGTTGAATAATCATTTGGTAACCTTATTGGAGCCTCCTTATATGTTATTTGCTCTTTCTTTCTTCTGTTAGGCTTCTCTCTTTGCCTTAGAAATTTGCCATTTTAATTACAATGTGTCTTGGAGTGGGTCTTTTTGGATTCATCCTCATTGGGACCCTCTGTGATTCCTGAACTTGAGTAATGTTTTTACTTATCATGCTAGAGAAGTTTTCTATCATTACTTGTTTGAACAGGTTTTCCATTCCTTGTTTCTCTTCTCCTTCTGGTATCACTATGATAGAGATATTATTGCATTTCATGTTGTCCTGCAGCTCTCTTAAAATCTCTTCTTTCTTGTTCAGCCTTTTTTCATTCTGTAGCACTGTGTTTGGAATATTTTTCTACGTTGTCCTCCAGCTCACTGATATGATCCTCTGCTTCCTTCTAGCTTCCCTGGAGTTCTTTGTAGTTCCCCTCAAGTTGTTTGTAGTTTTCTTTGAGCTGGCTGAACTCGTTGAGCTTCTCTATCATCATTTTCTTGAATTCCTTATATGATAGTTTGCTTGCCTTTGTTTCATTCAGTGATCTTTCTAGGGATTTCTCCTTTCTTTTTGGTGATTGTCTGTTTCTTTTTCTCCCCATTATGAGGATTTGTTGTAATCCAATCAGCCAGGCTAAGGAACTGCTAGGCTGGAAGGATTGATTTAGTGTTATTCCTGTTGGTCTGTAATTCAACAACAGGCTCAGATGCTGCTTGGGGTGAGAGACTGATTTCGTTGTAAATCAATAAATCAGCTACTAAACGCAGGCCCCCCTGGGGTAGACGGAGAGGTTCAATTGTAATCCAATGGATCAGCCACCAGCTCAGGTGCATCCTGGTGTGGCAGATTTAGATGTGAATCAATGAATCTGTGATCAGCCACCAGGCTCCCGGGCTGCTGGGCTAGGCAGGAAGATCCAATTGTAATCCAATAATCTGTGTTCGGCCATCAGGCTCAGGTGGCACTGGGCTCGACTGAAATATTTTCTTGTAATCCAGTGAATCTGTGATCAGATGCCAGGCTAAAGGGCCATTGGGCTAGACTGAAAGTTTCAATTATAATCCAATGAGTTTGTGAACAGCCACCAGGCCTGGACGCCAATTTGCGGGACCAACCAACTCAGTTGTGAACCAATGAATCCACGATCAGCCACCAGGCTCAGTTGTCACTGTGTGGGGCTGACTATCTGACCTAGCTGTAAGTCAGAGAGTTTGTAATCAGCCACCAGACCCAGGCTCTACTGGATGAGAAGGACTGACTTATTTGCAAAGCAATGAATCTAAGATCAGCCTCCAGGCTTACAGGCCACTATGTGGGTCTGACTGACCCAGCTGTAAATCAGAGAGTTTGTAATCAGTGGCCACGCCCAGGCTCTACTGGATGAGAAGGACTGACTTATTTGCAAAGCAATGAATCTAAGATCA
>PVIW01017360.1:0-14261 GCA_004026585.1 Noctilio leporinus
GGGGGACAGAGGGGAGCAAAAAGGGGATGGATGTAATACAACAACAATAAAATTTAAAAAAAAAGAGAGAGAAATAGAAGTGAGAAAACAAATCCCATTTACCATAGCAACAAGAAAAATAAAGTACTTAAAAATAAACTTAACCAAGGAGGTAAGAGACCTGTACTCAGAAAACTACACAACAATGAAGAAAATAATTAAGGAAGACATAAATAAATGGAAGCATATACCATGTACATGGATGGGAAGAATTAACATCATTAAAATGTCCATACTACCCAAAGCAATTTATAGATTTAGTGCAATCCCAACTAAAATACCAATCACATACTTCACAGAGATATAAAAAATACTTCAAAAATTTATATGGAGCCAAAAATGCCCATGAATAGCCACCGCAATCTTGAGAAAGAAGAACAAGGTAGGAGGAATCACAATGCCGGACATCAAACTATACTATAAGGCTACTGTCATCGAAACTGTCTGGTACTGGCATAAGGATAGACATATAGATCAATGGAACAGAATAGACAGCCCAGAAGTAAACCCAGGACCCTATGGTCAATTAATATTCAACAAAGGGGGAAGGAACATAAAATGGAGTAAAAACAGTCTCCTCAACAAGTAGTGTTGGGAGCACTAGACAGCAACATGCAAAAAGATAAAACTAGACCACCAACTTACGCCATACACCAGAATAAACTCAAGATGGATAAACATAAGCAGTGCCACCATAAAGGTCCTGGAGAAAAATATGGGCAGTAAAATTTTAGATATCCTATGCAGAAATATGTTTACTGATACTTCACCAAAGGCAAAGGAAATCAAAGCACAAATAAACAAATGGGACTATATCAAATTGAAAAGTTTCTTTTCAGCTAAAGAAAACACCAGCAAAATTCAAAGGGAGCCAACTATATGGGAAAACATATTTGCCAATGATGCCTCAGACAAGGGTTTGATCTCCAAAATATACAAAGAACTAATGCAACTTAACACCAGAGAGACACACAGCCCAATTAAAAAATGGGCAAAGGACCTGAACAGACAACTTACTGAGGAAGACATACAAAGGGCCCAAAGGCATATGAAAGAATGTGCAACATCACTAGCTATCAGAGAGATTAAAATTAAAACCACAATAAGATACCACCTCACCCCTGTCAGAATGGCCATCATCAACAAATCAACAAACAAGTGCTGGCAAGGATGTGGGGCAAAGGGAACCCTGGTGCACTGTTGGTGGGAATGTAGGCTGGTGCAGCCACTATGGGAAACAGTATGGAGTGTCCTTAAAAAACTAAAAATGGAACTGCCTTTTGATCCAGCCATTCTACTACTAGGACTATACCTGAAGAACCCTGAAACACCAATTCAGAACCTATGTACCCCTATGTTCACAGCTATTTATAATAGCCAAGTGCTGGAAACCGCCTAAGTGCCCATCAGTGGATGATTGGATCAAAAAACTTTGGTACCTCTACACAATGGAATACTACACAGCACAAAGAAAGAAGGAACTCCTAACTTTTTCAGCAACATGGATGGAACTGGAGAGTATTATGCTTAGTGAAATCAGCCAGTCAGTGAAAGACAAATACCATTTGATCTCACCCATTACAGCACAATAATGAACAAAACAAACAACAAGCAAAACAGAACCAGATACATCAATAAAGTGAATAGACCTTCAGTGGGCAGGAGGAAGGGGGAAGCAGGGAAGGGGGAGGAAGAGGCAAAGAAGGGGAGCAGTTTAGTCAAGGAACTAGTATGGAAGAACCATGGACATGGACAACAAGTGGGATTGACTTTGTGGGGGAGTGGGTGTATGGGAAAGGGGACAGTGGGGAGTAAAAAGGGGATGGATGTAATACAACAACAGTAAAATTAAATTAAACAAAAGAGAGAAAATGGAGACTAACTGCTCATGGGTCCCTGGTTTCATCTGGAGATAGTGAAAATGTTCTGATACTAGATATGGTGAGGGTTGGCTAACTCTGTGAACTCACTAAAAACTACTCAACAATTTAAACTGGCTTTGTATGATATATGCATTATACCTCAATAATGCTTATTAAAAGAAAAAATATATAGGGTTATCAGAGGAACTTTTTCTGACAGATCTAATAATAGTTTGTAACACAGGCATGAGTTGAGCTGGAAGAAAATTGTACATCTGCATATCTCTCTCCTAAACTTCTGGTGAAAAGAATTAACTTTTGGTGTTTATTTCCTAGCAATTTATAATAAAGCCCCATTAGGAAGAAATCACATGGCCCACGAACAAGAGGCACAAATACTGTTTTTTAAAAATTCTGTGCTGCCCTGGCTGGTAGCACAGTGGATTAGGCACCAGCTTGCAAACCCAAAGGTTGCTGGTTTGATTCCCCCATCAGGGCACATAACCAGGTTGCAAGCCAGGTCTCCAGCCAGGTCCCTAGGTGGAGGCAGGTGAAAGGCAACCATACATTGATGCTTCTCTCCCTTGCTTCCTCCGTGCCCTTCTCTCTAAAAATAATGAATTAAAAAAAAAAAATATATATATATATATATATATATATATATATATATATATATATATATATAGTTCAGCCCTGGCTGGTGTGATTCAGTGGATTGAGCACTGGCCTGCAAACTGAGAGGTCACTCTCAGTTCAGTTCAATTCCCAGTCAGAGCACATGCCTGGGTTGTGGACCAGGTCCCCAGTTGGGGGCGTATGAGAGGCAACTAATGGATATATCTCTCTCTTCACTTCAGATAGTTCTCTCCCTCTCTTTATCCCTCCCTTCCCCTCTCTCCAAAAATAAATAAAATATTTTTAAAATAAAATAAAACTATCTATATTTATTCATGGTCTATTCCTTCTCCTCTTAATTAGCAGTATATGTCCATTCCACTAATGGTTCCTCTCCCTTCTCTAACATAACTAAGAGCATGGCAGAACTGTAGAAAGCAGAAATATTTAACATATATCCAAGTTCATTTTTAAGTCAATGAAAGTTGGTTATTGTTATAAAAATACATGTAATATTCACCAGATCCTGATAACCTGTAGTAAAAAAAAAAAAAAAAAAAAAAAAATGGCAAGAATTAATTTTAAATTCTCTTAGATCTCCCTTAATTGAGTATATTCCAACTGTTACTCTTCCATGAATGAATGTGATATTTGAGAAAGTTACTTGAATTTAATATATCTCAATCTCCCCCTGTGTAATGGCTATAATAATACTTAATGTACCTTGTGCCAAGGTTATAAGAATTAAATGACAATGACTATAAAAGCTTGTTAATAAAGATAAAACTGTATGTATAATAAAACCTGAGTTCCATTTATCCCAAGATATATTCCTTAGAACACTAGCCTTACAAGCAAATTTCAGACAAAAAATTGTTTCTGATAATATGCTTGGAAAATGCTGTTTAGTCTACTTTTTTTTTCTTTTAAATTCCAAATGCATACAGAAGTATTAAAAGCATTGGAAAGTTCTAAAGTTTTTTAAAAACTCATGTTTAGGGTTTGCTACTAATCTCAGACAAGACTTCAGTTTGAGTCTTAGCTTCCCCCATTTATTGGCTATGAACTTTGAGCAGGTTATTTAACTTGTGAGTCTCCAGTTTTTTCAGCTACAATATAAAAATTAAACAAGTCCTCCCTCATAAAATTTTTGACAAAATTCAGTGAAGTGATGTGTGTAAAGTACTTAGCAGAGTGCCTAGCAAGTGCACAATAGATGGTAGCAATTATTAATTTTGCCTTATTAGTTCTGTTAATATTAAATTTTGCTTTTTTATACTCTTTCCTCCTTGTTATATATGAGCATGGCTTCCCCCTGTAGACCTTTGGCAAAGTCTTATCTTAGGTAACTAAAATAACAGGTTTGTACCAACTCTCTTTCTCCACCTTATAAATTCTCAGTCATTAGTCTTAAACCAACAATAAGAGTGCTCCAGAGAGAAATGGCTCCTTTGCTTCCAGGGATGACAGGATCCTTCCTAGAAATAAAGAAGATTTCCAACAGCCCAAGATAATATGTGATTCAGTGAGATGAGTTTCTGAGAACAAGACTACAAGACACCAGAGGCAGAAGTGACCCCAGGAGGAAAAAGTATCAAATGAAGGTATCCTGGCCCTAGAAAACTTGGGGTAGGACTTGGGAATGTTAAGAGAGTTTGTGGAAAAGAGAAAAATTCCAATTTAAGAACTGCAGGCAAACACAACCACCACCACCCCTTTTTTTTTTATCCTTACCCAAAAACATTTTTTTTTTCCATTGGGAAGGGAGAGAGAGAAACATTGACAGGAGGGAGAAGCATCAAGTGGTTGCCTCCCATGCACACCAAGGGCCAGGCCTCAGCTGAGGATTGTATGCTTTTGGGCTGAGGGCTGCATGCATCTACACCTGGTCCAGGAGTCAAACCTCAACCTAGACGTGTATGCTGACCAGGAATTGAACCCTCAACCTTTCAGTTATAGGACAATGCTCCAACTAACTGAGCTACACTGGCCAGGGTGCATGCAAACAACTTCAACACATTTTTGCCTTCCAACTCAAGGAAACTTAAGATGTATCCTATATGTAAGCTACCTAACTTGAATTTGGCTGATTTTCCCTAATGCCAGTTACCCTTCCCCTTAATCAGCAGGAGTGATATCCAACTTCATCTGGCTGCATAGGTTCCCAAGAGAAAAACCATTGGGATCACACCACCCCTATATATTTCTTCCTGAAAGATGTTTCTCTCCTAAGCCTGTCTGCTTTTCCACCCTCAAAAACTGGGAGTGGAGAGGGGGTGTCTCATAATCTATGAGATGAACACATGGTTAACCTTTTTTCAAAATTCTAGGAAAGTAAAAGCCAAAATATTTCAACATATATGTCAATCCATGATCAATTATTAGTGGCTGTTCAAAGCATTGTGTTGAAAAGAACAGTGAGGCCCCATGTGACACCAGCAGGGAAGGTGCTGTGATCAACTCAGTGATGTCTGCTGAGAAGGCAGGCGGGAGGAACGGCAGTAAAGGGCACCACATCATCGCCATCACTGTCACCCACTACAGGAGCTGGTGCCATTCGCCTTTCCCCTGATCTCTACCACAAACCCGGAGCCAAGGACCCTGGTGAAAAGGCATGGAGTCTTCAGTGAAGAAAAGGGAGAGGTGCCTTTCCTCTTCTCCCGTGACACCTATATGAATCCTTGTTGTTAGTCTTACTCTCTCTGAACATGTTAAAGGAGGGGGTGGAAAGGAAGGGTGCTAAGAATAGCCCATTCCCCTGGCCTTTTCCTGTGACAGCACAGATAAGACTCAAAGTCTCTGCCTGTAAACAAGGACAATACATGATTCATCTCTGATATCTGACCTCACAGAAGGATCTTACTGGAGCAATGATCAAAGGCTTCAACTCACCAAAAGGCCCTGCCAACTAGCACTAACTTTTTTGAATAGCTGGTACTCTTTACCATATTTAGCATAATAGCAGTTCCTCTGGGAGACCTTCCCATGGTTTCCCAAGGTAACACGCCATCAAGCATTTCTGGGCAATTTTTACATCCCGTTGCTCTTCTTTGTAAGTTTGGGTGGGACTGATATGTTTACATCTCCTGTCCTCATGAATGGCCCTCTCCAAGGCAGGGACTGTTTTATTTCTCTCTCATGAATATGAAATAATGGTCCAACACTCAACCAAATCATATCACAAAATGGCCTTTAAACATGATCATAATCTGAACTTTGGGAAAAGAATGACAAAGGATATTTCTCAGCAAGTATTTTGAAGCTTCCCAGAGGCAGGAAGGCAGCATTCTCACAGTCCCATAAATTGGCCTTGTTATAACCCTGCTACAAAGCAACACAAACAACCACATACCCCAATGGTATACTCAGGATTGGGGAAAAGGTTGCACTAAAAGAAAGCAATAAAAATAGAGCAGCCAAAAAAAAAAAAAAAAAATAGAGAAGCCAGTCTTGCACAGTACACTCATGAAGTCCAACAGTCTGCATGACTGTCTTGCAGTAATCACAAGAAATCACAGTTTAGGGGACCTGCCCCAAAGTTACCATAGGCTTTATATTCTTGTGTATGTAAACTATAGCAGCAGCATACTACAACCTAGCAAGACAAGCCACAAACAGAGCATTCTGACAAGGCCCTCCCAGCCACATTCTTAGAAAGGGTGAGCCTCCCTGATACCGGTTAGGAGTAGGTAAAACATTTTGGCCAAATGCCTGTGTTTACAGAAAATGCAAGATCACTATCCTAACTGCTGAAGAATTATATGCCAGCTTGCCTTAATAGCAGTGGGGTTCTCTATTTTCCTTTGAAATAAAGAAATGGCTCTATAGCTTAACATTATCTCAGATCCTGTATCACACAATATAATTGGCACCCTCACTTTAACAATATTGTGTTGAGGGAAGGGAAACATCCATCTTTTCAATAAACTTTATAAAAGAAACCTGAGAAGGGACAGGCTTTATAACCTGATTATAATTATACTGCCTTCCCATGGTGAAAACTTGCCACATGGAATCTTCGAATAAGAACTGAGGCCCCAACTACAAACAGATTGTAATCTGTACCTCTCAGGAGATGAAGGCATGTATCATGTAAACATTGTCCAAATTAATACCAGCTTATTTTCTCACAATATAATTTAAGCTAATTTAACATACTGAAAGGAATTTAAGATATTAGGCTTATAAGTTTCATTAATAGATTAATAAAGAAACCACTAAATTGTTAGACTAGTCCTATCTGCCTTTCTCTGGGATAGCTATCTGATCAGAAACCACAGAGTTTTATATTACTGGTTGATGGTAGAGTAGATTAAGAACATGGAATCATGAGTTAAAATGTGTAGGTTCAAATCTGTCTAATAGAACTTTCTGCAATAAGAGAACTAGCCTGTACCTATGTTGTCCAATCTAGTAGACACTAGCCATATATGCATTTAAAATACAGTATGAACACCTAAGGATCTGATTTTTTAATATTAAACTTAAATTATATAGCCTCATGTGGCTAGTGGCTACCATATTGAATAGCATAGTCCTATACTCTTTATTCCCTGAAACTAAAAATAAAACCTCACAAACTTGTTTTTTTTTGTTTTTTTTTTTTAATTTTATTGTTGTTGTATTACATGCATCCCCCCTTTGCTCCCCTCTGTCCCCCCACCCACCCACCCACCCCCCCCAAAGTCAATCCCACCTGCTGTCCATGTCCATGTCTCCTCAACCTCACAAACTTGTTGAGGGGATGAATAAGGTAAACCATCTAAGGACCTTAGAACAATTCCATTCCATACTTCTACTATTTTTCTCCCCTCCAGACTCTAAAAATCATTTTTCTTGTCATTAGTCATTTCACATTCTTTTTCCTGTTCTTAAAATGCCCTTATTCTCTCTCCATCTTTATCAATCGTTGGTCACTGGTGGTGGATATGGTGGGTGGAGTGTCTCTGTTATTTACAATAGCCAAATGCTGGAGACAGCCTAAGTGCTCATCGGTAAATGAGTGGATAAAAAAACTGTGATACAGTTACACAATGGAATACCATTCAGCAGAAAGGAAGAAGGAATTCCTACCTTTCATACAGCATGGATGGAACAGGAGAGTATTATACTGAAATAAGAGGTGGCAAAAGACAAATACTGTATGATCTCACCTAATACAGGGAACTAATGAACAAAACAAACAAGCAAGCAGAATGGAACCAGAGGCATGGAAACAAGGAACCTACTGACAGCAACCAGAGAGGAGTGGGGAGTGAATAAATGGGGAAAAAAGAGGAAGGGTCTAGTCAAGGAACAGGTCTGTCCTGAAAGTATCCAGACATTGTCAATATAATTAACAGTTTGCACAAACCTCATACATGACTATGGACATGGACAACAGGGTGGGGATTAGCTATGGGAGTGGAGGTGAGGGGAGGGGAGGGTAATGGGGAAAATTGGGAAAACTGTAATAGAACAACAATAAAATACATACATACATACAATTCTAAGGATATTACTCCTCTAACATCAAAATGGCTTATAAATCCCTATAACCTGTAACAGAATCTACAGGCTGGTTTTTAAGACCCTTTATAATCTGACCCCTAGATGATGTTTTATGCTATCTCCCCCTGTTCCCAGATAGAACCTACTGTGTTGACCGAAGGGAGTAACTTGTCCTTCCTCAGACCCATCATGCAATTTCTATTCCACACCTGGATGACAATATACCCATCTAAGATGTTCTTCCTTTACTCTTACTTTATCATATGTATCTTTTGAGGCCTATTCCAAGATACCTCATTTTAGAAGCCATCCCCTCCAAGCTACTTACAAGAAGAATGAGACATTTGTGCATTTCTGGATTGTCCTCCAAAAATGAAAGCTCTTTGAAGATGAGAAGTTATGTTTTTATATCTTCCCATCAATGCCTATCATAGTACATGAATAAATTAGGGGTTCGTTACCTATGTGATAAAGAAATACTGTAAAACATGACCACAGATGCTATTCAACTTGAACACTAGGATCTTTGGAAACCTCTGTTATTTAAACTATTAAAGGTATTAGAAATTCCTATCTCGAAATAAGTGGATAAATACCATAGAAAGAAAATTTGGTCCACTATTTATTCATCACTAAGTCAATAATTGCCTTAGAAACAAAATCCTCAATAATTCCCTGCTATCTTTCAGAATCCTGCTAGAGAAGCTTCACCGAACATGACTTAAATGTGGCCTTCAATCTCTCTCAGCTTGTGATTTGTTTGTGAATCAACTTATGTTCACATCTGTCCCTGAACTCCACCTTCCCTTACCCTCTTGATTTTACTACACAGAACTTTGCTTTTCTTGACTTCCCATCACATTTACAGTCCCTCTACATCAGAGAACTTTTTCAGCCATCTTGACTCTCACCCTTCACAGCCTCTATAAAACCCTATCCCTAGCTATTTTCTCCCTTTTTAATGACTCTTTCACACTGCCCTTAGCCAACGATAGTTTAGAAAAAGGGAAGATGAAGGTCATCAGAGAGAAACTGTCCTGAAATTTCATTTGGGTCTGAGCTTTAGTAGTTTCTGGCACAAATAGAGAGATCTTTGATCTCTGAAAGACTGGTCTACAAAATAGCACCCCAGGTAGCTTTTTGTAATTTGGACTCCTTTTCAGACACTCTCTGTGGCTGTGGTTCTCAAACTTGGGAGGACTTGGTGAGATGCTGGTTCCTGAGGAATCTCAGTCATTTGCTGGGGCCACCCTGGATCCTGCATTCTAATGAGCATCCCACTCCTTCTCTCACAGGGTCAAGGCCACACTGACAAACACTGTGAATGCCTCCTCTTCCTGTCTCTGCCAGCCTCTGTTTCCTCTCTGTACACCAAGAGAATAGGAATAGCTAACTGCAGAAAGAGACTTACATCTCCTGAAGATGACAGGCTCTTCTGAATTAGGGACTTCAGTGGAGAAGCTGGGCAGAACAAGGAATCAGGCACACAAGGCCAAGACTAAGAGGCTTAGGTCAGGATAACAAGAGGTCAAAACAAATGGCAAATCTTAGTCCCAAGAGAAGAGCTAGGGAATTCAGTACAAGCAGAGAGGAGAAAAAATAAAACTTGCTACTATAGAATCGCACCATGTATGAAGCATCGCATTTAATTGCAAAATGCCAATTCTTAGAGAAACTCACTAGATTTTAACATAAAGTATCTAAGCTGAGTCAGATCAAGTAATATAGTCCAAAACTCATCTAATCAGGTCATTTCCTGAAATTAAAGAAAAAAGAAAGGGTAATTTTCCAGCCTAGGCTGGGTCCTGCCATAGAAAGCAGAACAGATATTCGCAGGAAATTAGAGGCATTAGCAGGTGAGAAAGGATCCTAATTATGATAGCTAGAGTAGCCACACATGCTTGGGCAGACCCTGGATAGTCTGTTTTTACCTGTTGTCCCAGCATAATTATCAATATCACCCCTTGTCCTTCCCAAGATTCCTGGTTTAGCTGTAAATTATATAATCACCCTAATAATAGCTAACAGTCACATTCAAGGCATTGAGCTAAGTGCTCTGCTTACACTCGAAACACCATAGGGGACCAGCATTAACACTATTATTATACCCATCATAGAGCTGAGGAATATTGGAGGCTGTTGGAAATTACCACAACCACACAGTCAGTAAATGACAACACTTGAACTTGTGTCTGCAAACGCAATTCTCTTAATTTGGGGTTAGTAAACTGCAGCCCACAAATCAAACCCAGACCACTACCTACCTTGGTAAGTAGGGTTTTATTGGAAAACAGCCCTGTTCATTTGCATATTACCTATGACTGATTTCACACTACAAAAGCAGATTGGCTTAGTTAGAACAGATCTTCCAGACCACAAAGCTAAAAATAGTTACTATCTGGCCCTCTACAGGAAACATTTACTGATCTGGATTTTCCCTGACACCCCAGGGAAAGCACCCAAAGTATTCATTCACAGACCTGGATCTTCCAACAGAGATAGCCCAAAGTCAAAGAAAATATCTACACAGTAGAATAATTTTTCCAATTTAAATATTCCAAGGGTATTGGGACAAGGAGGATTTGTTTTGTTATTTTGGGGTTTTTTACCTTAAGATTTATTATACGTTGAGCTATCGATGGCTGCAATAAACACAACATTCTTATGTAATAAAAAAATAAGTAGCCAAAAAGCAAAACAATATTCTCAAAAGCACACAACACTGGGAGTACATCTGAGGAACACAGAGATTGATAGAAAGAGTTCCCAATGGCCAAAGCTCAAAGAATTTGAGCAACAAAATGAAGCAATATTGCATTATAACCCAAAGTCTAAAATAAGTATATATGTGTCCATAGTGATATAAATAAGTGATTGAATAAGTAAATGGGGGAGAAAAGAGAATTTTTGTGCAGAATCCAAAGAATGTAGGTAGGTACTCCATCATAAAGGAGTAAGCGCACAACTCCCCATTCCCCATTCCCCATTCCTTAAATGTAGGCCACACACAGACTTCCTCCCACAGAGTAAACATGAAAGGGGTAGGGGAGGGTAACTGCTAGTGGAGTAACCTGACAAACACCACCTCAACTAGAGATCAAGATTAATATCACCAGTGATAAGTCACATGAATAGTTGGTACCTTTGATGTGATATGTTGAGAATGGTGCTTTACCTCTGTGGTCTTCCTCCCCAAGACCCAAAATCCCAATCTAATAATGAGAAAAACATCAGACAAATCCCACTTGAGAGGCACCCTATAAAATACCTTATCTGTACCCCCTCAAGTCATCAAAAACAAGGAAAATCAAAGAGCCACCCCAGCTAAGAAGAGTCTGAGGAGCAACACAGTATCCTAGATGGGATCCTGAGACACCCCCTAAAAAAAGACATTAGGTTAAAAAAAAATTCTGGGTAAATTACAGACTTCACTTAATTATACTTATTTGTTCATTAATTGTGACAAATGCACATTAATATAAACTGGTGAAACTGCTGGGGGGTGTATGGGAATACTCTGAACATATTGTATGGTTTTTCGGTTTTGTTTTATTTTTTTGTTATTTTTTATTATTCTTTGGTAAATCTACAACTACTCTAAAACTAAGTTGTTGTTGTTTTTTAAACAACTAAGAGCCCTGGCTGGTGGCTCAATGGATAGGTGCCAGCCTGTGAACCCAAAGATCACTGGTTCAATTACCAGCCAGAGCACATAACCAGGTTGCAAGCCAGGTCTCCAGCCAGGTCCTTAACTGGAGGCAGGTGAAAGGCAACCATGCGTTGATATTTCTTTCCATTCTTCCTCCTTCCCTGCCCTTCTCTCTAAGAATAATGAGTAAAATCTTTTTAAAATAAAATAAATAAATATGGGTGGGGAAGGGGACAGAGGGGAGTAAAAAGGGGATGGATGTAATACAACAATAAAATTAAATTTAAAAAATAAGAAAAATTAAAAATTAATAAATAAAAATAACTAAGAACAAAAATAGCACCTATTTTTCCACATCTAAGATCACAGGAGGATCTGATTTGGAAGAGATTTCCTTTCCCTGTGAGGTTTACATACTATAGTTCTAATTCTGTCTAGAAGATGCAAAATACAGATTTAAAATAATTGTCACATAAATAATTCAGCTTGTGATTAGGGCCAAAACATAATAAATTAAACATAGAAGAGATTACCAAATTACTCTGAGCAAAATTCTGTATAAGAAACACAATACTTGAGCCCTGGTGGGGATGGCTCAGTGGATTAAATGTCAGCCTGGGAACCAAAGGGCCACTGATTCAAGTCCCAGTCAGGGCATTTGCCTGGGTTACAGGCCAGGTCCACATTTGGGGGCAGCAAAAGACAGCAACCACACACTGATGTTTCTCTCCTTCTCTTTCTCCCTCCTCTCCCCTCTTTCAACAAAAACAAATATATTTTGAAAGAAAGAAAGACAGACATAGGGCTTGGTTCGGATTTAAACCCTTCCAACTGGGACATTGCCAGGGGTCAGGGGTTCGCTGTAGGAGGAAGAGGAAGGCCTTACAGTAATAACTGGCTGGAACTTGGTCAGAACTTTACTTCTACCTTAATCTGTACAATAAGAGGAGCAGTAGTGTCTGGCTCAGCACGTTGCTGTCTAAGTTTAAATGGGCTTTCAGAGGCGAGTCAGGAGTACTGAGCGCTGCGACGCTCGACATCAGCCTACCTGGGGAATGAGGAGCCAGCAGACCAGCGGGAAGAAGGAGCAGGAACCCTACTAAGCTGAGAAGCACGACTGGCATCTTGGGGCGGAAACTAGCAAGTGAAGGAAGATTCAGTTGTTAATAGTTGTGAATTTTTGAGTTCCGAGCTCCCTGACGACTGGAAGTCTCAGCAGTGAAGTGCGGGCAGCGAGGGCAAACGCCGTAGGGAACGCGGAATTGAACTCTTGCAGGGGAGGGACTGTGTGAGAGACTCACCCCGGCAACAGGGAGAGGAGGCTCCGCGCGGGGCTAGAGGCGGAGGAGAAGAGTCCTGCAGGAAGCCGGAGCAGGGGAGCAGGTAGTGCACCGGCGGGGCGGCGAGAGGGCCGAATACGGTGCTGCTGGGCCACCGGGGAAACAGCAGCTAGAAGCCCCTGTGAGGGGGGAGGCCCAGCCCTGTGCAACCAAACAGGCCCCCAGGCTCCGTGGAAACTCCAAACAGCGAGCCAGAGAGCCGGCAAGCAGGGAACTAGTGGCGGGCGACCCGCCACTGCCGGAGACAAAGGCCGCACTGCCCACGCCTGGGAGGGGCTCATCACAGAGGCCAAGTAAAGGACTCTGCGGAGAGCTGATTGGCTTGGAGGCATGGTGCTCGCCCCGGAAGGGCGGGACAGCGTAAGCGGACCCCGGACAGTGTTGACTGACAGGCCCGGCCTCATCCCGGAACTGCGGGGGTGGGGCCAGTCGTCACAGGGACCAGCGAAATTGCGGGCTGCCCTGCAGAAGTCCTGGGCAGGAAACTCCGCCAGGAGTGGGAGAGGGCACCCTGCAGGCTCCAGAACACCGGCAGCCCTAACACCCAGCCAGGCTGCAGAAGGCCCAGCCTACCTGGGGGCGGACACTCGGAATCAGCCCTACTGTGACAATCAGAGGCCCTGCCACACACCAAGACCGGCTAGAATATAGACTATAGAATGTAAAGTCCTGACCAGGAAAAAGAGGCAGCCTCAGGAAAGGGATTGCTGCCAATCTCAAGCACCTGAGTTATACTGAGAGCAATATGAACTATTAAGCCCCAACATATCCTTTGCAAAAGTTACTCCTCACATATTCCTAATCCCCCCCATACCTCAATCCACCTAAATACCCAAGACCCTCCCCTACTCTCGAATTAAAGTCTATTCACTCTGTGGCTATAACGCATTTCCAGTCCTCAATCTAAGTATTCCTTCCTTCCCCAGCCTTTCTAAACCCTTTCTTTATTCTTTTCTTCCTTCCTCTTTTTTTTTTTTTTTTTTCTTTTCCTTTTCTTCCTGGTAAAGCCCACAGGTTCTGGCTCCACCTGGACCAATCAGAAATCATAAAGGGGGAACACACAGCTAAAAACTTTCTTTATTAATATTGATTTCTCTTTGTCTTGTGACGTTCTCCCCACATCCTTTTTTTTTTTTTCTTCTTTTCTTTTCTTTCTTTCTTTCTCCTTTCTTTTCTCCCTGATAAAACCCACTGGTCCTAGCTCCACCTGGACCAAACAGAGACCATAAGGGTGAACAGAAACCTAAACCTTTTCTTTATTAATAT
>PVIW01017361.1:0-14260 GCA_004026585.1 Noctilio leporinus
GGATATGTTGGGGATTAATAGTTCATATTGCTCTCGGTATAATTCAGGTGCTTGAGATTGGCAGCAATCCCTTTCCTGAGACTGCCTCTTTTTCTTGGTCAGGACTTTACAGTCTATATTCTATATTCTAGCCGGTCTCGGTGTGTGGCAGGGCCTCTGATTGTCACAGTAGGGCTGATTCTGAGTGTCCGCCCCCAGGTAGGCTGGGCCTTCAGCAGCGTGGCTTGGTTTTAGGGCTGCCGGTGTTCTGGAGCCCTCAGGGAGCCCCCTCCCACTCCTGGTGGAGGTTCCTGCCCAGGATGAGCACACAGCACCCCTGCAGGGCAGCCCGCAACTTCACTGGTCCCTGTGACGACTGGCCCCACCCTCGCAGTTCCGGGAGGAGGCCGGGCCTGTCAGTCAACACTGTCCAGGGTCCGCTTACACTGTCCCGCCCATCCGGGGCGGGCACCACGCCTCCAAGCCAACCAGCTGTCCGCGGAGCCCTTTACGTGGCTTCTGTGATGAGCCCTTCCCAGGCGTGGGCGGTGCGGCCTTTGTCTCCGGCAATGGCGGGTCAGTTACCCCCACTACTAATTCCTGCTCGCTGGCTTGCTGGCTAGCCATTTGGAGTTTCCCTGCGGAGCCTGGGGGCCTGTGTGGTTGCACAGGGCTGGGCCTCCCCCCTCGCAGGGGCTTCTAGCTGCTGTTTCCCTGGTGGCCCAGCAGCACAGTTTTCGGCCCTCTCTCCGCCCCGGCCGGTGCACTTCCCGCTCCTCTGCTCCGGCTTCCCGCAGGACTCTTCTCCTCCACCTCTAGCCCTGCGTGGAGTCTCCGCTTCCTGTTGCCGGAGTGAGTCTCTCACACAGTCCCTCCCCTGCAAGAGTTCAATTCCGCGTTCCCTACAGCGTTTGCCCTCGCTGCCCGCACTTCACTGTTGAGACTTCCAGTTGCCAGGGAGCCCAGAACTGGCCCCAGTCAAATGCGCCCCTCTGGGCAGAGCCGCCCCTGCCCAGAGACGACCTCGGCCCGCCGTCTGGCGGGAACCACCTCACCTACTGTCCTGCTGGCCTCCTCTGCCTCTGGGCTGTGCTCCCCTGTGTCCAGATGCTGCCCGTTCCAATTCCTAGGGTCCTGAAGACGTCTCACGCTCCCTATCTTGTCCTCTAGCTGCTTGGTACTCGAGAACACCATCAGCACTGCTCTCTACTCTGTCGCCATCGTCCCTCCCTTTGTTCTTCTTAATATCCCCCTGCCCATTCTGTAACCACCAATGTGTACTTTTTCTTTTTTCCTTTCACATCCAGACAATTCACCATTTAATTACTGCCTTCTGTCAGCTTCTTAAATCATATTAATACAAAGTTTTCTATTCATTATTTCAAAATGCCTAGTTAATTCATTTGCTTAAATAATTACTCTTTTAAGTAATATGAATCGCAATATTATCAAACACATGCAAAATACATTTACACCTATACACATTTTTACACATATTTAAAGTACATAATGGATTTTGAAGAGTTAATACAAAAAATTTAAAATATGCCAATAGCTTACATAATTATTACATGTTAAATGATAGTGTTTTAGATATATTGTAGCAAAATTAAGGAGATTTTTTCTTCTGTAATACTTATTTTACTCTGGAATGCTATTTTTGTTAAATATATCACAGAAATGGTGTATTGCAGAACTCACTTTTGTGAAACTTGTCCTAGAGACAGTGCCAAACCCATGGTAAAAACTGAATTTGGTTTTTGAGTCAGATCCTCCCCCTCTCCAATAATATAACTCGATTTTAAGCTACTGGAACTACAACATATTCTTTTTGGAGTTTTCCACTTAAATAATAGATTTATTTATTTATTTAGGCAGTGCACAGGTCTTACTTCTTTCAATACCCTCTGTTTTTCCTCTACGTATGTTTACCAGCTGAAGCCTTCAGAAATAATGGCACTTGCAGTGTTCAGCCGGTCCCCAGAGTAGAAATTATTATGTCTACTAAGTTGAGGTAAAAAAAAAAAAAAAAACTGGGATTTACATAATTTTGTAGAATAGCATTCTAGATATTTTTAAAACTTGTGGTTGGCTTCTTATGTGGTCCTAAACTAACCCCTAGAGATTAGGTATGTTCATATTTCAATAATAAAGTTTACTATAGCATCAATTCCTTTTCCCAAGTATATGCAACTGGAAATGCATATTTCCATGATTTAGTTTAAAGGAATCTCATCTAATTTACATGCTAATATGAGAATATGTATTGTCTATGTACATGAATCATATAGTTTAGTAGTTTGCAACTTCCATCCAAATTGGTCTTTATTCTGAACATCTTTTCTAACCTAAAGATTGACTGATTTCACAACACACCCATGTCCAGTTGGTTGCTATTTGAAACATAAGTTGCTAACAAAATACATATATTACACACCCAAAAATAAGCACATATTTTGTAACAATGAATAAGAAAGATAGCATGTATTCTATGTAATCTACATCCACATTTTCTTAGGTTTTTCTTCTTTCTTAACTGCATTCAATTTTTCTGAGTTATTGCAAGTAACATGATTTTCCCATATTGTGAAATGATTCCAATCTAAGAAAACTTAACCTGCAGTAATACAGACACAAGTAATATACAGAATTGTACCTTATTTAGTAAAACCTATTTATAACAAGATCACTTTAAAACATTCATAAGTTAAAGTTGGTTCTTATCCATTCAGCTGTCCTTTGTCCTTTGGTTGGTGCATTTAATCCATTTACCTTTGTAGCTGTGTTTCTGTCTGTCTCTCTGTTTCTTCATCTTCTTAAAGCAGACCATTTAGCATCTCTTGCAATACTGGTTTGGTGGAGATATATTCTTTAAGACTTCTTTTGTCTGGAAACTCCTTATTTCACCTTCCATTTTGAATGACAGCCTTGCTGGGTAGAATATTCTTGGTTGAAGGCTTTTGTTTTTCATTGCTTGAAATATTTTCTTGCCATTCCTTTCTGGCTTGCTGTGTTTCCTTGAGAAATTAGCTGATTAGCTTATGGGAGCCCCCTTGTATGTTCTTAGCTGTTTCTCTCTTGCTGCTTTTAGGATTCTCTCCTTGTCTTTGAAATTTGCTATTTTCATGATGATGTATCTTGGAGTGGGCCTGTTTGGGTTCATCTTCCTTGAGACCCTCTGTGCTTCCTGAGTTTGCATGACATTTTCTCTCCTCAAGTTAGGGAAGTTTTCTGTCATTACTTTTTCCAAGAGGTTTTCTATCCCTTGCTCTTCCTCTTCTCCTTCTGGTATCCCCATGATACAAATGTTATTACGTTTTATGTTGTCCTGCAGCTCTCTTAAAAACCTCTTCATTTTTTTTTTTTTTTCAGTCTTTTTCATTTTGTTGCACTGCCTGGGAATTTTTTTCTATGTTGACCTCCAGCTCACTGATCTGATCCTCTGCTTTCTCTAGCCTGCTTTTGATTCCTTCTACTGTGTTCTTCAATTCAGAAATGGTATCCTTCATTTCCTCCTAGCTCTTATCAATGGTTTCTATGTCCTTTTTATGCTAGTGTAGTTCTCAGTAAGTTCCTTGTAGCTTTCCTGGAGTTCTTCATAGTTCCCCTGGAGTTGTTTGTAGTTTTCTTTGAACTGGCTGAGCTCATTGAGCTTCTCTATTATCATTATTTTGAATTCCCTGTCTGATGGGGTGCTTGCCTGTATTTCATTTTGCACTCTTCCTGGGGATTCCTCCTTTCCATTTGCTGAGGGTTTATTTTTTCATCTCCCCATTTTAGGTGATTCTTGTTTGTTTCTACTTCTTAGACTGGTCTGCTTTGACTTATTGTCTTAGTGGTATGACCTTCTGTGGTATAGAGGTGCACTTGGTTTACTTCCTGGATCTGTGCTTAATGATGTCAGCTCCTGTCCCAGTCTGGGCCTAGCCAGCCAGTTGGAGACTACCAGAGATCCACTGTCCTTGGCTGTCTCCTTTAGTTGTTAATCCAATCACTATGTGATGTGAGGTCAGGTTTAGGCACTGCTGCATGGGGTGGATTAATTCCTATGGGTGGGGCTGCGGCTTCCCCTCAGGCTCCCACACTTTGGAAAAGAGTGGTCTGCTGCCTGTATGGGGGATGGGTCAGCACTGGACTCACCAGCTGCTCCCTCAGCTATCCCCCTAAAGCCACTGACCCAAACCCTCCTTAAGTGTCTCTAGTCCACTGTGCCCTCCCTCTGCTGGAGCCAATGGTAAGTGGGTGCCCCTGTATTTTCATGCGTGGTCCCTTTAAGAACTTAGTCTTTCTGTCAAGCTGTCTAAACCTGGTGGCTTTTTGCTTTTCACAGTTGGGTGCTGTTTACTCTCAGCTGTGTTGCTGTAGGCTGGGAAGCCCAGTTAGGGGTTAGATCCCACCCTTCTCAAGTGGAACCCCGGCTGCTTAGATGTTTCTCTGTCCCTTCAGCTGCTGCTGATGGGAGCCCGGCCAGCCTCTTGGGTCTCAGCACTTCCTACCAGTCATGTTGTGATGAATCAGCTCTTCTGTTCTGTCCCTGGTAATAAGACTTCTCTCCAATTGGTGTTCTGTTGGTTATTCTGGATGATTTCTTCCCAATTAAGTTGTAATTCCAGTTTGGTGTTGGTATAGCTCTGCTTACTCCTCCACCATCTTGGTTCTCCCCCTGTTTTGTTTTGTTTTAATCTGATGTCAAATGCCTAAGGGCACCTGCCACTCTACTGCCAATAATGCTTCTCACTCAACCTCTCCCATCTACCCTGATATGAAGAAGGGGCAAGGCCCCCTTGAGAAGTCTCCCCAAGTATGAAAGCTGTGTGAACTATAGGTAGAGCATGAGAGCAAAAGGAGGAGCTATTAATTATTATTACAAGCCAAAATGGAGATTGACCCCAGGACATTTGGTCACCTTAGCACCTGTCAACACAAGGCTCAATCAAGCAAATCCAAAAGGAGGAGCTTCCCTTGAGGTTGAAAAAATTGCTATTCTGTCATGTTCATGATGAATTCTGAGGGAAATGGGCCAGACAAACCTCTGCGGCTGACCCACCTTCCTCCCCTTCCAGTCTGCCTCTCCAGAGACCAATCCACCCTTCAAGTGCTGGACCCGGCCACAATGAACTGGGCCTCTGTCTGTTTCAACAACTTCATAAAAGCCCTGGCCCAGATAGCCTGTGGGCAGATGGGTTTTGACAGGTACCAACCCAAGCCTCTGGAGGCTATTACCTCACACTTGTCACCTCCCTCCTTCACTGTATTCCTTCCTCATTTGCCTTTCTTCCTCCTTTCCTTCTTCCTTGTCTCCTTCTTTCCTAAAAATAGAGGTGTGAGAGTCAGTCAGAACTGCTTTGATCCCCGCACCTTCACTTACAAACAACATGAAGTTCAATCTCCAAAGCCTCAGTTTGCTCAAGAGTTAACTGGGAAAGTAATGCCAGCTCCATAGGATGAATATGAGGTGCCAAGGAGAGAATGTGTGCCCACCCCCTGACACACACACACACACACACACAAGTTCCATTCCTTTGCAATCCTCTCCTTCCTTTCCTCCCCATTCCTTCTTATCTTTACACGATGCATCCCTACTCCAGAAGACAAAAGTCTTATCAGTTAAAATTTGGTTTAAGCAAACCTGATTTCCTTGGGGTTCTAGCAGCAATCCCACCTCTCTCAACAAACTCAAAAGCAGTTCCAGATCTTCAATGATGAAGTATATAATTATAATAAGGTAATTAGAATTATGTATTTATATTCATTTGACCTTGGTAAAACTTTTAAAAAGTAGTTATTATATCTATTTTAAAAATAATTTCAGAGAAAATAAGTAACTCCCTTACTTAAAGCCATGAGAGCAAAAGGAGGAGCTATTAATTATTATGCCAGAGCAACAAGTCAAATGACCCCAGGACATTTGGTCACCCTAGCACCTGTCAACACAAGGCTCAAGCAAGCAAATCCAAAAGGAGGGATTGCTATTCTGTCATCCTCATGATGAATTCTGAGAGAGAGAGGGCTGGAATTTCTACCCAAGACCCCTCATTCCTGGGCATCAGGAGTTGTAGAAGCATTTCTGTTTCTAGGTTGGGTCACTCTCTCTTCCCCACTCAGAGAACCTAACGAGAGGATGGAGGAAATTCCATGCATTCAGTTGCAGAGTGAAATCGTCTCTCCCTGGCAAACTTCATAAATCTAAGAAACTGCACCCAGAGACTAGGCAGAAATGATAAAGGCTAGCAGATACCATCACTCAGTCACAGAATGTTGCCATCCATCCCTAACTTAACCTCAAGGTTCTTTTTCAGTAAATGCTCCAGGCAGCCATTACTGATCCATTAGACCTGTTTGTCCCCTGCTCTCTGGTGGTCAGGCTTCTGCTGTTCTCTACCCATCATAGGGTGCGACTCCCAGCACCCTCTGTAGAGGATACCCCATCACCCTTGTTTTCAAGGACAACTGGGGAGGCTTGCCCTGGCCCTGCTATTCTCCCCTCCTCCTGCAGCCACCCCTCCTCCATGTTGCAGTCCAGCCAAATGCAGAATCATCTGTACTCAGCATGTAGGCTGCAGCCTGATTATGAAAATAGGGTGTTCCCAAGGGCTTTTAAGTAATAGGCTCTTGGAATCTCTGTTCTCCTGGACCTCCAAAGCATCTGGCTCTTGAGTTCCTACAAAATCAAAGCTGGTCAGAAGTATTACATCCCTCTGATTACATCAGAAGGATCTAATCAATGAACAGAGGTTAACATTTCTGGGCTGTCCATTTCTACCCTTGTGCCTCTTGGGTCTCAGACTTCTCTACTTTTCTTCTTTCAGCTGGATGGGAGGTCCTTCTTATTCTGGCACTGCAAAACTCTAGATAGTTGTAAGTAGAAGGGACTCTAGAGATCATCTGGTCCACCCATCATTTTACAGAAGGGGAAAGTGTGGCTTAGAGAGACCCAGAGAAGGGGTATAACCTGTGAAACTAGTGTCAGAGCTACAACAAGCACCCCAGTCTTGGGGGCTCTTAACACAAAATTGAATACTGCTAGGCTCCAGTCCTCCCAGATATAGTATTTCAATTCTCCAAGTAGTGCCAGATTACTGGCTGTAAATGTGAGAATTATCAGTCAGCCAGTACCATGGGTTGGTCTGAGCCCTGCAGGCAGAGCTTGTACTAGCATGATGAGAATGACTTGAGAAATGGGAAAGAGTAAAGGAACATTTAGAAAGAAGGTGGGATTAATCAGGGAAATCTTCCTTGAGGAGGAAGATGTAAATTCAATGTATAAAAGGAGATAAACATGGATAAGTAGAAAGAAAAAATGATGGTGATCCAAGTGAGAGAAATGTTTGTCTGGACTCATGTGAAGACTGACTTTGTCCTATCCTATCTCCCAAGTGTACTATAAATGGCCCTCCACTACCAAATTAGACTTGATGCCTTAGAGAACCAAATATCCACATTCCAGTGCCCTCCAGTTCCCTCCAAAGTAGTGGAGAGCTAACCTGGGTTCCTCCTGGGTACCTTTGCCCTTGTTTCCCTTGCTATGAAACAGAAGAAACTGCTAGGACATTTGAAATAGGGACAGAGCTGGGAGTTAGGAAAGTGTGTCCCTAACACTTCTCCAAAGCTCTGGGTTCTGCATTAAGCCTCCCTGCCCAAGAACACAAGGCCAGGACAGCATTGTGCCTAGAGTTGAGTCCTGGGTTGCTAAGGGGATGTCTCATCATATAGCAAAGCAGACAGCATCCTCACTGACCAAGACCACCTCTGCTTCCCTGCCACGCCCCACCAAGCATTCTCTGCCACCCTCTGTCCTGAGTATGGGCTAGTCTCACTATCTTGATCTAAGTTCCTACCCTAACTCACATCTCTCTCTCTCCCTCTTGACAAGAGTGGCAAACCCACCTTCAGAACTGTAAAGATTGAACCAGACCAAAATCTAGATGTTGAAATCGTGGGAAACAGCCAGAAGCTTCAAGTGCAAAATTCAAGTGGGTAAGTGGGAGGACGTCCTCTAGCCCAGAGAAGGTTCATACATGGAGGTGCCTCAGGGCTGCAGCCCCGAGCAGATGCAGCCAGGACACTATAAGCCAGATAATAGGAAGAACTGGCCAGGCAGATTGTTAGATACCAAGAATGGAGAATCACATTTCTGAGAGAGTTCCTATTTGACTTTTTTTAAAATATATGAACAGCTGGACAAAGTGTGCAGTCCATACCTTCGTGGCCTTTCCACCAGTTGAAGAGGAAAACCATTTATTTTTTTCTACTGCTTCATGTTCCTTATTAAGCCCAACAGAGAAGACCACTTTGCCCTTCCCTACCACTCACTCATGCCACAGTAAAACCTCGCCACCCTCCCAGCTCTCAAGAGCAGAGACTGTAGGGCCTTTGTCAATGGTTTAGTCCTATGCCTCACTACCCTGAATTAGAGCACAACATCTAAATGAAAATGACCACCTGCAACAGAATGGCTCAGAGAAGATGCTGGCTTCTTAGCACTCAGGGATGTTGCTGAGGATGTTTATCAGGGATGTTTATTTATCAAAGAGTAAATCTTTAAAAAGACAGGGATAGAAGCAGAATGGTCATTTGCCTGGAATTCCACTAAAATCCCATTCTTCTTCTGTTTGGCAAGCCTGCAGAGCAGTAGACACTGCTCCAGGCTCTGCTCTCCTCCATCTCAGGCTGCCAAGAGCCCAACTTGGTCTCTGACTCAGGCAGGACCCAGCACAGTGCAGATGCTTGTCGCTGGGGGTGTTGAGTCCAAGCAAATTAAATTGAACTAAACTGAGTGGTAATGATAAAGTTTATACACAGCTCCTTTACGCAGATTCCATATTTCTCAGGTTGGGAGGGAACTTGATTCAGTACTGCCAGAAGACCTGAGTTTCTCCCTCCCAGATAAGGGAGGAGCAGAAAACACAGGGCCCTGTATCTCCCTTCCAGACCCTGTCTCTCAGGCTCCCTGGTTTCCCTGCAATGCCTTGGTGAGTACGCCCCTTCTCTGAGGGCTTGGGTCCTAAGCCAGCAACGAACATGACCTTCACTCAGACTCCAAGGTTTACTCTGTTTTTGACCCAACCTTACCTTCTTGAGCCTTGGGCTTATAGGTCAATGCTCCTTCAAGTAATTGATGTTAAGATATTTCCTCCTACCATCCACACATAGCCCCACAATCTGAGTAAAGACCTGGGAGAGAGAGTAGGAAAACTGGAAAGGGCAGGACTGGGTCCCTACACTTCTGGTTCCTTGTCAAGGCTCATATAATTTCTTTTGTCACAATCAACTCAGTTATCCAAGATTGGGCTACCCACATTCAATTTAGCAAAGTCACTAAACAGTTAGCATGTGTCTAGCCCTGTCAGGTGCTGGTTGGAAGTAGAAAAGTAAAAGTGGCTGCTATCCTCAGGAGCTTATTAAGCAAAGATAGAGATGTAAGGCCACACGTGGGATGTACTAAACTGAGTAGAAGTCACAGATGACATGCTGAACAGAGCTGCACAGTGGGTCAGGAAGACCTGAGTCCTACTGGCTTCCGATGTGATCTTAAGTGATTTACCTGACCTCTCTGAGGTTCATGTTACCAAGAAACCCTTTAATCCAACTGCCTAAGAGGACCCCAAGAGCCATCCCAACCCCCAGCCCTAACAGAAGAGATCAGAGGAAAAAACAAGCATTGTGGCACAGTTCATTCTACCAGCCTCCAGGAGAAGAACTGAGCAGAGCCCCGAAGATGGCTGGAACTTAGATAACCAGAGAAGAAGGCCATCATCACTGTCTTTGAAATTTAGCAGTGTAAGTGCTTCCTTGTTGGACATCAAGACTTTTTAGTCATCATCATGTGACCCCCACAATAGCTAGTATGTGGGGGCTAAGACATAGTGACTAGTTGAGTGAATGAGTGAATAAGTGAATGAATGAGTAAACAGTCACATCATCTGGTGTGCTGAACTGAATTGCATGAAGTTACAAAGAAGCTTAAGTCACAGGTACTTCTTTGAGGAGCCTTAGGTCTCACTGAGAAGACAAGACCAAAGGATGACAACAACGAAAGGCTGGTCAACACCCAGCCTTTGTAAAGTCCAAGAGAGGAAATGTCCCACTAAATGGGTGGCCAGGAGGTGATGCCCAGGCTAAATATTGAAGAGTGAACTATAGGCTTCAGGAGGAGAGGGACCATGTCTGTCTTGTCCATCACTCTTAGCATCCCAGAGATACAGTAGGCACTCAGTATAAATTTGGTGAATGAATCAATGATTTGGATAAACAGAAAAGGAGATAGTGTCTCATAGACAGGGGCTTCATTGAACAAAAACAAAATGACTTTTTGGGGAACTACAAGCAGATTAATTTGGCTAATGGAAGCTATGTAGGCAAAACAGGAAGCTGCCAGGAGGAGTTTAAACTCTACCCTACAAAGAGAGTTGCTAAAGGGCTTTGAATGAGTGAGTGAGGTAATATGTAGGAAGCACTGTTTTGAATTCAACAGTATTGGTAAAGTCCCTGGCTAGCATAGGCCCAGAAATGGTGGTAGCCTTTCCCCTTTAGAAGCCATGGGGCAGCGACTGCCAGAGCATTGAAGAGGCTGAGAACAGAACAGGGAGATGGAACTGGAGGATTTTTATGAGTCCAAGGGTTGGATAGGAAAGCCAAAACAGTGGGGATGCGAAAGAGAATAGGATGTCTAATTGGGAGATTCAGCAGGGGGAAAGGGGCTTGGAGAAAGGTGAGTTTAAGATGAGAAGAACCAATTTTTTAAACTCTTCCCACTGCTGGCTCCCAAAGCAGCCTATGGGTATCTGTTTGCTATCCAACCAGTGGGACTGGCCAGGGGACACTCCACCTGGGTGGGACTTTATAACTCTGCATTGCTGTTTAGTTTGAAGGTCATAAATTCTCAACACAATGGACATACCCATATTCACAATATAAACTTCTAAGCACATCCAAAGCAGAAAAGAAAGGCGGGAGATAGGGGAAAAGCCTGTGGCCTAAGATACTTAATATCTCCCATGTATCATTCAAAGTTGGCCTGGTCCTCTTCACCACCAGCCCCTGGTCATAACAGCCTGCTCAGGATAGGATTTGGGCTCTAAGGAGAAGCAGCCCCTCTCAAGAGCATGACTCCTGCTTTCTCCCTCCTTCCTATGGAGGCCAGCCTGTGGGGAGAGCCTTGGATGGCGAGTGGGACGAAGGCCTCTGTGGATTCTTGGCCTTGGCAGGTCAGCATCCAGTACAACAAATAGCACATCGGTGGAGGGAGCATCCTGGGCCCACACTGGACCCTCACAGCAGCCCACTGCTTCAGGCAAGACCTGCTCTGCAAGAAGGCTTTGTGGGAACCAAAGCCATGGAGGGGCTCTGACTTCTGTGACTCAGTGAGTTGGGCATCATTCCACAAAGCAAAAGATCACAAAGCAGTTTGATTCCTGGTCAGGGCACATGCCTGTGTTGTAAGAGGCAGCCAATAGATGTTTTTCTCGCTCTTTCTCCCTCCCCTCCTCTGTCTCTCAAAATAAATAAATAGAATCTTTAAAAAAATTAAAAAGCCACAGAGAGGCTTGAGTGCCCAGCTCACTATCCCCTAACTTATGTTCTGAGGTCCTCACTCCCCTCTACCCTACCTTTAAAAACTGTGTCCCAGGTGGGTATGGCCACCCCAATTAGATGCTAGACATGATATATTCCCCTCGCTGGGGGTCCAAGCAGAGGATGATGGTCACTAAGCTTGACCTCTTCCAAGTTAGAAGCCATCAGAAACCCAGTGTCCTCAGTCTACCCCATATCATTTATTCCACAAAAGCTCTTCCCATCTGTCTGAGAACTCTCTCCCTCTTTGCTAGTCTTCCAGGAAGTGCTTCTAGGGTCTAGAGTCACTGCCACTCCCTTGCTAGGTCCAAAAAAAAATTTTTTTAAGTATAAATTTCCTTACAGGCCAGCAAAGATAGACCTTCCCCAACGCTAGGGAAGGACCACTCCCAGGCCTTCTTCACTTTTATTCATTCATTCATGCAACATTCGATGAGTTCCTACTAGGGATCAAGCATTATATTATATGTCTGTGCACATTAAGCCCCATTGCTGCCTTAGAGAAACTCTCAGTCTAGGCCAGTGATTCTTTTTTGAGAATCTGACAAAAGCTATAAACCTTTCCTAGAAAACCACCTGGTGTCAAAAGAAAGGAAGACAAATACATAATGGAAGTGACCGCAGTGCAAGTACGACATGAGTACCAACGACAATGAAGAGCATTACAGAAAACAGTGCCAGGGCCCCAGAGCTCAGGCACTGGAAACAGCCCCTCCCTCAGACTTCCAGTGAGAAATTTCCTTGAGCATGTTTCATTGTGGGAAAAGGATCAAATTCCCTTTTAGAATTTTGCCTGTATCAGGTTATTCCTCAGACTGTTTCTTCTCCACCACCCTTACCTTTACCATCATTACCTCCTGAGGCAGGGATATCCAGCACCCCAACTCCCAGGGTCCTGGGGACACAGCCTTTCGCACAGCCTTCTCATGCTTGGCTCAAGCCCTGAATCCACTGTCTCTGCCTTCAAGAAGCATCTGGGTGTGCCCGGCTGGAAGGTGAGGGCTGGCTCAGACAAGATGGGCAACTTCTCATCCCTGACTGTGTCCAAGATCTTTGTCACTGAGCTCAACACCAGGTGCTGGTGCTCCAAAGACAAAGATATTGCTCTTGTGAAGCTGCAGGACCCACTCACATTCTCAGGTAAGAAGTATCACCTGGGAACAGATCCCCTTAGGTTAGGTTATATTCCTACTCTGTCACTAGCTCATTAAAGGGCCTAAGGTTAATCACTTCTCCTCTCAAGACCTCAGTGGCCCATTTGTTTCTAGCAAATATACTAGCCTAACATCACTAATGCCATGAAGCCTCCTCCGACTATTAGCTGACATCACACCCCATCCCCTGCCAGAGCTTCTGAAGTCTGCTATTCTCTCCATGTGCATCATCTTATGTAAGGATCATAGATTCATCGAGTCTTGGAGTTATAAGATCATCTACTCCATTCTCCACCACCAACCAATGGCAAGAGCCAACCCAGTGACCTGCCAAGCAGTCATTGTACCCATTTACTCTCCTGCAGGGTCAGTGAACTCACCACTGTTCAAACAGCTCAGAGAATCTCGGAACATCTCTGTTAGATGGCTCATGCTTACATTGTATTTAGATCAGCATTTCCAAATATTGATTTTTGGGGAAAAGAAAGTTCTATTTTCAAGAGGGAGCATACCTCAACATCATAAAGGCCATATATGAGAAACCTGAAACCAACATCATAGTCAATGGGCAAAAACTAAAAGCTTTCTCCCTAAGATCAGGAACAAGACACTTTCTCCACTTCTATTTAACATTGTCTTGGAAGTTCTAGCTATAGCCATCAGAGAAGAAAAAGGAATCAAAGGTATCCAAATTGGAAAGGAGGAAGTCAAACTGTCATTAGTTGCAGATGATATGATAGTGTACATACAAAACCCAATGGGCTCCACCCAAAACTTACTCAACCTAATAAGCAAATTTAGCAAAATAGCTGGGTATAAAGTCAATATCCAGAAATCAAAAGCATTTTTGTATACCAATAATGAAACAACTGAAGTAGAAGTGAAAAAACAAATCCCATTTACCATAGCAACAAGAAAAATAAAGTACCTAGGAATCAACTAAGGAGGTAAAAGACCTGTACGCAGAAAACTACAGAACAATGAAGAAAGAAATCAAGGAAGACACAAATAAATGGAAGCATATACCATGTTCGTGGATGGGAAGAATTAATATCATTAAAATGTCCATACTACCCAAAGCAATCTACATATTCAATGCAATCCCAATTAAAATACCAATGACAGACTTCACAGAAATAGAAAAAATAATTCAAAAATTTATATGGAGCCAAAAATGCCCACAAATAGCCACCACAATCTTGAGAAAGAAGAACAAGGTAGGAGGAATCACAATACCGGACTTCAAACAATACTACAAGGCTACTGTCATCAAAACAGCATGGTACTGGCATAAGAATAGACATATAGATCAAAGGAACAGAATAGAGAGCCCAGAAATTAACCCAGGACTCTGTGGTCAACTCATATTTGACAAAGGGGGAAGGAACATCCAATGGAGTAAAAACAGTCTCTTCAACAAATGGTGCTGGGAGAACTGGACAGCAACATGCAAAAAGATAAAACTAGACCACCAACTTACACCATACACCAAAATAAACTCAAGATGGATAAAGGATTTAAACATAAGCAGTGCCACCATAAAGGTCCTGGAG
>PVIW01017362.1:0-14257 GCA_004026585.1 Noctilio leporinus
TGAGAAACCTGAAGCCAACATCATACTTAACAGACAAAAACTGAAAGCTTTCCCCCTAAGATCAGGAACGAGACAAGGCTGTCCACTTTCTCCACTTCTATTCAACATTGTCTTGGAAGTTCTAGCTATAGCCATCAGAGAAGAAAAAGGAATCAAAGGTATCCAAATTGGAAAGGAGGAAGTCAAACTGTCATTATTTACAAATGATATGATAGTGTACATACAAAACCCAATGGGCTCCACCAAAAATTTACTGAACCTAATAAGCAAATTAAGCAAAATAGCTGGGTATAAAGTCAATATCCAGAAATCAAAAGCATTTTTGTATAACAATAATGAAATAACAGAAATAGAATTGAAAAAACAAATCCCATTTACCATAGCAACAAGAAAAAATAAAGTACCTAGGAATAAACTTAACTAAGGAGGTAAAAGACCTGTACTCAGAAAACTACAGAACAATGAAGAAAGAAATCAAGGAGGATACAAATAAATGGAAGCATATACCATGTTCATGGATGGGAAGAATTAACATCATTAAAACGTCCATACTACCCAAAGCAATCTACATATTCAATGCAATCCTAATTAAAATACCAGTGACAGACTTCACAGAAATAGAAAAAATACTTCAAAAATTTATATGGAGCCAAAAATGCCCACAAATAGCCACCACAATCTTGAGAAAGAAGAACAAGGTAGACGGAATCACAATACCAGACTTCAAACAATACTACAAAGCTACTGTCATCAAAACAGCCTGGTACTGGCATAAGAATAGACATATAGATCAATGGAACAGAATAGAGAGCCCAGAAATTAACTCAGGACTCTATGGTCAACTCATATTTGACAAAGTGGGAAGGAACTTCAAATGGAGTGAAAACAGTCTCTTCAACAAATGGTGTTGGGAGAACTGGACAGCAACATGCAAAAAGAGAAAACTAGACCACCAACTTACGCCATACACCAAAATAAACTCAAGATGGATAAAGGATTTAAACATAAGCAGTGCCACCATAAAAGTCCTAGAGAAAAATATAGGCAGTAAACTTTTGGATATCCTACACAGAAATATGTTTATTGATACTTCACCAAGGGCAAAGGAAATCAAAGAACGAATCAACAAATGGGACTATATCAAATTGAAAAGTTTCTGTTCAGCTAAAGAAAATATCAGCAAAATTCAAAGGGAACCAACTGTATGGGAAAACATAATTGCCAATGATACCTCAGACAAGGGTCTGATCTCCAAAATATATAGAGAACTAATGCAACTCAACACCAGGGAGACAGACAGCCCAATTAAAAAATGGGCAAATGACCTGAACAGACAACTCACTGAGGAAGATATACAAAGGGCCCAGAGGCATATGAAAGAATGCTCAACATCACTAGTCATCAGAGAGATGCAAATTAAAACCACAGTAAGATACCACCTCACACCTGTCAGAATGGCAATCATCAACAAATCAACAAACAACAAGTGTTGGCGAGAATGTGGGGCAAAGGGAACCCTCATACACTGTTGGTGGGAATGCAAGCTGGTGCAGCCACTGTGGAAAACAGTATGGGGTTTCCTTAAAAAACTAAAAATGGAACTGCTTTTGATCCAGTGATTCCACTACTTGGACTATACCCAAAGAATCCTGAAACACCAATTCATAAGAACCTATGTACACCTATGTTCATAGCAGCACTATTTACAATAGCCAAGTGCTGGAAACAGCCTAAGTGCCCATCAGTGGAGGATTGGATCAAAAAACTTTGGTACATTTACACAATGGAAATCTATGTAGCAGAAAGAAAGAAGGAACTTGTACCCTTTGCAACAACATGGATGGAACTGGAGAGTATTATGTTTAGTGAAATAAGCCAGTCAGTGAAGGACAAATATCATATGATCTCACCCATTACAGGGCAATAATGAACAAAACTAACAACAAGCAAAACAGAACCAAATATATAAATACAGTGAATAGGCCTTCAGTGGTCAGGGGGAAAGGGTTTGGGGGGAGGGGGGAGGCAAAGGCAAGGAAGGAGAGCAGCTTAGACAAGAATGTAGTATAAAGGAACCATGGACATGGACAACAGGTGGGATTGACTTTCGGGGTAATGGGTGGGTCGGGAGGGGAACAAAGGGGAGCAAAAAGGGGATGGATGTAATGCAACAACAATATAATTTTTTAAAAAATGTAAAAATAAGATTGACAAACTTTACCTAGGTTAGCCAACAGAAAAAGAGAGAACACCCAAATTTTAAAAATTACTAGCAAAAGAAAAAGAGATAATTGATACCACAAAAATTAAAATAAAATAACAAGCAAACATAAGAGACTATTATGATCAAACTGGAACCTTCTAAAAAGGTAGAAGAGTGTTAGGAACATATTTTTTTACTTTGACTGAATCAGGAAGAAATAGAGACCCTGAACATGTTGATCACTGGCAAGGAGATCATATTGATCACTGAACATGCTGATCATTGGCAAGCTTAGTAAGAGATGGCTTCACTGGTAAACTTTACCAGACATTTAAGAAGAGTTAACTCATCAAACTCTTCCAAAAATTGGGGGGAACAGAACAATCCCAAGCTTATTCTATGAGTCTAATGTTACTCTGATGCCAAACCCAGAAAAAGACTCTACCCAAAAACAAAAACAAACAAAAAAACTGCAGGCCAATATCCCTGATGCATACAGATACAAAAAGTTTCAATAAAATATGAGTACACCAAATTCAGCGACACTATTACCAAGCGGGATTTATTCTTGGAATGCAATGATGTTTCAACATGTGCAGATCAGTTCATGTAATATATCATATTAATAGAATAAAAAATAAAATGATAATCTCAATGGATGTAGAAAAAGCATTTGAGAAAATTTAACATGTGTTCCTAGTTAAAATATTCTTATAAAATTAGATACCAATTAGGTATAGAAGAAACATTTTACTAAAGCAAAGTTCACAAATAACAAGCCTATAAATATATTATACCCAATGGTGGAATATTGAAAGCTTTTTATCTAAGATTAGACAAGAGTATCCAACACTGGAAAGGAAGAGGTAAAATTTTATGTATTTAAAGGTAGCATGATTCTACAATCTAATGAACAAATTAATCAAAGTTGCAGAATACAAAGTTATAAATATGTTTAGCATTTCTATACACTGACAATAAATTATCTGAAAAACTAAATGTTGGAAAGAAGGGGAAGGGACTAGTCAAAGGACATGTATGAATGACCCCATAGTCATGGACAATGGTGTAGAGATTGACTGTGGAAGAGGATGGTAGGGGAAGAGGAGGGCAAAGGGGGAAAAATTGGGACAACTGTATTAGAATAACAATTAAATATAAAAGTTGAAAACATCTTTTGAAATTAAAGAAATAAAGAAAATAATCCTATGCTATATTACATCAAAAAACAACAAAATGATTTTAAATAAATGTAACTAAAGAGGTAAAAGACTTTGGAAACTACAATTATTGATGAAAACAATTGAAGAAGGCACATATAAATGAACAGAAATCATGTGTTCATGGATTATAATACAATAAAAAGTTATGTGTATTTCCAATGCAATCAGTACCTATCATGATTCCAATTTTCTATACATGCATATAAAATTTTTATAAATTTTATAGAACCACAAAACAACCCAGAATAGCTAAAGAAATTCTGAGAAAGAACAAAGAGGAATGCATCACATGTTCTCATTTTAAACTATAGCATAAAACAATCATAATTGAAACAGTATGGTGCTGGCATAAAATAACAAAAATAGCAAAAAACACCCATGGAACAGAATCAGGAGTCCAAACATAAACTCAAGTGTGTAGTCAACTAATATTTGACAAGGTGACCAAGAATAGTTAATGGAAAAAATAAAATTTTCAATGAATGGTACTGAGAAATTTAAATCTTCACATATAAAAGAATGAAACTAGAACTCTATCTTACACCACTCACAAAAATTAACTTGAAATGGATTAAAGACTTAAATATAAGACTTGAAACCATTAGGTAGTAGCTAAGAATGAACAACCAGAAAGGATGTAAAACCAGGGCCTTTGCCGTTACAATCTAATAAATAATTTAACATAGGAGGCTGGAAACAAAAGGGAGATATGTCTTACCAGTTGACTAAGCAGTCCTGAGCTCAGCTTGATAAAATTGCCAGGTGTCTTGAGCATTGCAAACAAAATACCACAGGAGAAGGAGAGAGTTCTTAAGACTGTGTTGAGAAAAGGAACTTCAGTAACAATCTTACTAAGACTGCCAGGTGTTCTGAGTGTCACAAGCAGGAATCATTCAGGAAGTAGGGGCCACACTTGAGGTTCTATAGTGGGAAAGAGAGCTTCAGTAACAACTTCAATAACTAAGAAAAAATCCTTCACTAGCTTAGAAAGAAAGCTTTTGCAGCTGTACATTATTCCCAAGGGGGAGGAGGGAACCTAGAAACTAGCTAAGATTTAAAACCTCTGAACTCCAATAGTCAGTGTACTTAGATTAGCGATCTACCTGCTTGTAGCCTGGGCTCAAGTGTTAGAACACACACTAACAAACTTACAAGTTTATTCCCTCTATGCGTGGGGTATTAGACTAGCCAGGTGCCTGCCTGTAGCTTTGTGCTAGTGTGTATTTCATAAATAAATTTACTATTTCATTTTTACTATGCATCTTGGTCTCTTGCTTGAATTATTCTCTTGCTAGTGAGATAAGAGCTGAGGTGGGGAAGGGAGGACCCCTGACCTGTGTCTCTCTCTCCTCATCCATAACGAAATCATTAAACTCTTAGGAGAAAACATAGGGGAAAAAAATCTCCTCGAGAGGGTCTTGGCAATCACCTTTTTTGATATAGCACCTAAAGCAAATGCAACAAAATAAATAATAAACCTGTGAGACCACATCAAACTAAAACAGATTTGCAGATCAAAAGAAACAGTGAACAAAGATTTACAATAATAAATAATTACTTCATTTTTTCTGGAACTTGTCTAGTATCTGTAGTAAATAATATGAAGAACAATGAATCTCAATGAAAGTCAATAAACGTTACTGAGGATGAGAGGGAAATTGAAAACCTATAAAATTTATGTTTTTAATATATGTTCATCAAATGTACTTCTCCAATCTGTGAAAATCACAAACTTCTAACAGGCCTTCCCAGTAATGTGTCTCACTGGGGTCACTATTGACATTCTAGTTAACCCACATTTTATTGTTTTTAAATGCCCATGCATATTTTTAAGTGTCCCTGGACTGGGGGCCAAGATAAAGGGACAATATGAATATAAAGGCAATGGATTAAGGTATTTATATAGTTCTGACCAGTCTCTGGGAAGGAGTCTATGTCTCCTTTTTATGGATAACTCATATCCTTTTCTATTGACTAATCTGTTCCATTCATGTTTAACCCCTTGCAGGCCTTTTTGGAAGAAAGCAAATTTCTACAATAACCATAAATTCATGTTTCCTCTACAGCACTTGAGAAAATCATAGACTGTTGGTAGACCTCCCAAATATCTCCTGAGTGAATAATACATTCTTGTGCAGATCAGACAACAAAGCTGGCAGTAAATGTTGGATGCCCTTTAAATCTCTGAAAGAGTTGGTGAGCTGGAAAATGTGGGAATAAAATTTTTCTGTTTTGCCTTTAGATCTTAGATAATCTTGCATCTTCGAGAACTGTAGGGGAACATGGTAAGAGTTGATAAGGCAAGATCTGAGGGTAATATTTCAAACTTATTTTATAAAAAGACTTTGAGACCCATTTCTCCCAGAATAGAAAGGAAAAGATTTTGTCTAAGAAAATCAATCAATTGTTAAAAATGTCATAACCCTGATAGAGTAAGATTCTAAAGCTCTTAAAAGCTAATATTATATTTCTTGTTAGACTAACAAAATATTTTTCTAAAGATTTATCATCTCCCTCTCAAGAACTACATCCCCCATCCGTCAAGAAATGAATAATATAGAAATGTGTGGAATAGAAATGTTCCACTGTGAAAGGACTGCAGGAATCCCACCTTACCATTTTAAATTCCTTGTGTTTTAAATGCAGTGCAGCTGTTCAAACTAACTGAATTAAACTGTAGCAAATTATTTTTAGAACTTAGTCTTGTTAAAAATACTCAGTGATCCAGGAGCCAAATTCATAATTTTGACCATCATTAGATGAGTGGTAATAATTGGTTTAACATATTTTGTTTATATTATTTTAAACATATTTTAATTGACTTTATTTTTAGAGTAGTTTTAAATATACAGCCAAGTTAAGGAAAAGTGTAGTGATTCCCCATATATCCCATATGCCACATATGCACAGCCTCCCATTATTAACATTTTCTGACAAAATGGTACATTTTGTTCTAATCGATACATCATAATCATCTGAAGCCCATAGTTTCCATTATGGATCATTTTTTGTGTTGTGCATTGTATGGCTTTTGATCAATTAATAATGATGTATATCTATCATTATGTTTCATAATAAAGTAGTTTTACTACCCTAAAAATCCTGTTTCACCTATTCTTCCCTCATCCTGGCAACCAGTGATGTTTGTATTGCCTGCCCAGTTTTTCAGAATGTCATAGAATTGGAATTCTACAGAATGTAGTTTTTGCAGACTGGATTCTTTCAGTAAGCAATATGCATTTAAATTTCCTTGATGTCTTTTGATGTCTTTTCATAGTTTGATAGCTCATTTATTTTTAGCACTGAATAATATTCTAATGCTTGGATTTATAACAGCTTCTCCATTTACCTACAGCAGGACATATTGGTTGCTTGAAAGTTTTAGCAAATGTGAATAAAGCTGATATACATACTCATGTCCATTGTATGGACATTTGTTTGTTTGTTTTTTAAGATTTTATTTATTATTTTCAGAGAGAGAGGAAGGGAGGGAGGCAGAGAGGGGCACAGAGACATCAATGTATAGTTACCTTTCACCTGCCTCCAGCTAAGGACCTGGCTGGAGACGTGGCTTGCAACCTGGTTATGTGCCCTGGCTGGAGAATCGAACCAGTGACATTTGGGTTCGCAGTTGGTGCCTTATCCACTGTGCCACTAGCCAGGGCTGGACATATGTTTTTAACTCCTTTGGATAAATACTAAAAGAGAAATAGCTGTATTCTATGATACTATTATACTTAGCTTTGTAAGAAAACACCAAAATGTTTTTCAAAGTGTCTGTGACAATTTACATCTATAGCAGCAATGTGTAAGATGTTTTATGGCTTCGTATCTCACCGGTGTGTGGTATTGTTGATATTCTGGATTTGGGCCCTTCTAACAGGTGTGTAATGGTATCTTGTTTCAATCTGCATTTTTCTGATATTATATAAGAAGAATCTGCTCATATAATTGCTTGCCATTCATGTATCTTCTTCAGAAAGGTATCTTTTAAGGTCTTAAGCTCATCTTAAAATCACATTGTATGTCTTTCTAGTGTGGAGATTAAGGGTTACTTTGTATATTTTGAATAACTGTTCTTGATCAGGTGTGTCTTTTACAACACTTTCTCCCAGCCTATGGTTTATCTTGTTCTCTAGATACTGCCTGTGGCAGAACAGAAGTTCTTACTTTTAATAAAGTCTGACTTTCTATTTATTTGTATCATAGATCATGCTTTTGATATTGTATCTAAACATTTATTGCCATCCTCAAGGTCACCTATGTTTATTCTTTTTTATCTTCTCAATTATTTTTTAGTTTTGCATTTTGCATTTCGATATATAATTCATTTTGACTTATTATTTGAAGGTATAACATCTATGGCTAGATTTGTGTTTGCCTATGGATGCCCAGTTATTCCAGTACCACTTGTTGAGGAAACTAATTTTGCTCCACTGTATTGAGAAAGGTTAGTGGACTATGTCTATGTGTCTCTAATTCTGTACTATCTGCTCTGCTCCATTTTTTTTTTTGTTTACTTTTTAATGCTATAATATCTTGATTGCTGTAGTTTTATATTAAGTCCTGAAGTAATGTAGTGTTAGTCCTGCTACTTCGTTCTTCCTTTCGATATTCTGTTGGCTTTTCCAGGTCTTTTCACACTTCATATATACCTCGTAATAAGTTTATGGACATATTCAAAATAACTTACTGAGATTTTGGTTGATATTTTATTGAATCCATACATCAATTAGAGAAGAAATGACATCTTCCCAATTACATGTGTTATCTAGAATATGTCCTGTCCAATTTAGCTTTCTATTCAGATTGTCTAAACATGGACTGTATCTACATTATTTAGTTCTTTGGTTTTGTTTATCAGAGTTTTATAGCTTTCTTCACTTCTTAATATTTATTTTATTTTTTACAACTTTAGTATTATGTTTAAGCAATTCTATGCAATGTCTAATATTTTAGTTAATGTTAAAATTTTTAATGTTTAAGTCTTCTAATTTATAGATGATATAATGCAGAAGTCTACTATTAATTTTATTTGATGACAATAACTGAATATCCTGGGACTCTTGGAGAACTGTTAGATTTTTATTGATTGATTGTTGTATTTATTTATTTATTGTTGTTGTATTATATTTATCCCATTTTTTCCCACTGCTCTCCCCTGCCCCACCCTACCCATCCTCCCTCCCACTGTCAACTCCACATGTCGTCTATGTCCATGGGTCATTCACACTAGTTCTCTGATTAAGAACTAGTTCCCCTTCTTTGCCTCTTTCTCCCTCTTCTATCCCCTCTGCACACTGAAAGTCCACTTTTTATTTCCATACCTCTGTTTCTATTTTGCTTGTTTGTTTTATTCATTATTCTCCTGTATTGGGTGAAATCATATGGTATTTGCCTTTCACTGACTGGCTTATTTCATTTAGCATAATCCTCTCCAGTTCCATCCATGTTGTTGCAAAAGGTAGGAGTTTCTTTCTGCTGTGTAGCATTCCATTGTGTAAGTATACCAAGGTTTTTTGATCCACTCATATACCAAATTTCAAAATTATACTCAGGGATAAATTTACCAGAAGCTATTACGGAATGCGTAAATTACATTGTAAGCTGTAAAGCTACACTGTAAATTACAAAACATTGTTGATTAGAATTAACAAATGTCAGAACTATTGGTGATCCTTATCATGTTTATGAATTCAAAGACTCGATATTGATTATTACAATTCTTCTGAAATTCACTTGCAGACACAAAGCAGTTACAATCAAAATCCTAGTAAATATTTTGAATAAATATACAAGAACTTTCTAAAATTTATATGGAAAACAGAAAATGTATAATATTAAAATAAAATTAAGACCAAGATAGACAACTTGGAAGATCTTAATTTTAGGCTAATTAAGATAATCAAAACAATATTTCACTGATATAGTATAGTCATACACACATACACACACACACACACACACACACATAAATGAAACCAAAATAAGTAAGAAATGAAGCAACATTTGCTTGGACAATTATTGTCTGTAATCAGTAATATGATATAATTAATGGATTGAAATATAGTTTTTTCAACAAAAGGTGCTAAAAACTGGATATCTGTATTAAAAAATAATAATGCTGAAATTTATGTTAGACAATATGGATCTAATTCTAAAAACTGAAGTTGTAATATTTTTATTACAAATATAGGAAAATGCTTTTTGCCTTGTGTTAGGCAAAGGTTAATTAGAGACAGTACAAATAACATAGATTATATAAAGAAAAATGTGATATAATAAACTTTATCAAAATTAACACTTTTGTTCCTCCAAAGACACAAATAAAAATATAAGCAATAAAGTGGGGAAAATATTTCCAATTCATATATCCAATTAGAGGTTTGTATACAGAATAGACAGCATGAGGTAAAAGTAGGTTTACAGTTGTTCATATGGAAAATAATACAATAATTAATAAATAAGAATAAACTGTGCTTTACTTATAACTGTAAATCTTTTTGCCCCACCCTGTTTAAGTAACTTTAAAAATCCAATAAATAAGAAAAACAAAAACCACTGAAAAGCTTAATAATTCAAGTAATGGACAGTTCAGCATGAAAGAGATTTTTGGAAAGAGGTAAATGCTTATATCTTGATCACAGAGTAGTTATAAAAAGCTATCTCTGAATGTCAAAATTCTTAATCTACACACATAAATTGATTCAATTTTATTATTTGATTAATTTATCCCAGTAAACCTAGGATAAAATAAAATTTAAGAAAGTTTTTGGAATAAAAATGAGAACCAAAATAAATTTCTATAGCATATTGTAAGCAATTATTAAATAATTGCCTCTGATATTTTTTAATATTCTCCGTAATTAAAAAGAGAACATCATAGAAAAATAATATTAATTTTTCAGATCAGATACTGGCTGCATTCTTTCACAGCATACTAAGTGACAATCTCAGGTTGTGGTACCATTGCCCTACAACTTAGATTTATTTTCAGGGGTGTTTGCAGAGTATCAGTCAAACAACTAGTATCTGGAATTTGGGATAGATTTAATTTGGGTACTGAATGTCTAATCTAGATTTCAGATAATTTCTTTTCCCATGGGCACTGATCCTTATGGCAATAAATGAATAAAGGCTATTTCACTGTTTGAACACCTCTAATTTAAAGGAACTTAATCAACCCTCTTCATTGAAACATTCTGGACTACAATTACAGCTCTAATATCTAGCTGTTGGTTCTTTTCAGGCCTGGTGGCAGAGACTAATTGCCTCCTATGTATTTTCAGTAGAAATTGCTTTATAACTGGAGGTGATTTTTTTCCTCCTTAATCATTTCTTCTATGTGATGGAATTGCTACTAATGTAAAGGACTTTTTGGCTACAATATTTAAATGTGATAACTCCCTGCATCTGAAACCATGTGAGTTAAGAAAAAGTAACTAATTTGTAAGAATTTAGCAATGCCAAAACTACTACATTTAATAGTAAAATGGTCATAAAATGCTGGAAAATTTTAATTTCTGAAATCTTACACTGTACTTTGGCAATTAGTTTATCATCTTATGCTTTAAAGACTTTTTGTTGCAATAACCAAGATAGGTTGTTAATAGCAGACTATAAAATTTATCATACTTTTTATAATATTGCCATCAAAGGATTTTACTAGGCCTACCAAACATTTATCAGGCCTTTCATAGAATATTCAAAACTGTCAGAAAATTATAAACATCATAAAACTTATGTTTATATATTCTAAGTATATTTTAATATGAGTTTATGATCTAATACATATTCAGGTAATATTTTAGTTTTGATATATATGACTGATCTTTATAAAGGACATTAGTCTAATTATATTAAATATAATCTAATTTTATCCCAATTATCCTCTAGTGCAAAGTTATTTATTTCTTTTTTAGTTACTCTAAAATTTTACTTATAATCCCTTTATGCTCAATTAATACAATTAATTCTTCCAGTTCATTTAATTCTTCTGTAAATTTCATTATTGGAAGTCCATGAAATTACAAATGTAGGTGCTACTGGAAAGTGGGCCAGGGATATAACATTATTTTTTAAATGATTTAAAATAATTTTTTATTGATTTCAAAGAGAAAGAGAGAGAGAGAGGAGTGGTGGAAAGAGAGAGAGAGAAACTCTGACTTGTTGTTTCACTTATTTATGCATTCATTGTTGATTCTTGTATGTGCCCTGTCTAGGGCTCAAACTTGCAATCTTGGCATATCAGGATGATGACCCAACCAACTAAGCTAACTTGCCAGACCTTTTGCAAAGTTTTCAACTACACTTGATTATAAATTTTTCTTTTTTTTAAAGATTTTATTTATTGTTTTTATTTTTATTTATTTTTAAAGATTTTATTTATTGTTTTTATTTTTATTCAGTTTTAAATATTTTATTTATTATTTTTCAGAGAGAGGGGAAGAGAGAGGGGCAGAGAGGAAGAGAAACATCAATGTATGGTTGCCTTTCACCTGCCTCCAGCTATGGAACTGGCTGGAGACCTGGCTTGCAACCTCATTAATGTGTCCTGGCTGGGGAATCGAACCAGCAACCTTTGAAAAATTTTATTTTTAAATATTAGTGACATTTATGAACAATGTATACATTTATATTTATTTTGAATTATTCAAATACTCATTCCCTTTAGGGTAAAATTCTTATATTAAATTTGAAAAGTTACCTTTCTCTTGGTGTAAAATTTGGGGTATTTAATAAATTTTGAGATACATCTTGTTTTCCTCTTTGAGATATCATTCTTCTAGTGAAACATCTTGTTCCTACATCTTGCTTTTACATCAAGATTCAGGGGCAATTTCTTCTCTTACATCTGGGCTCACTGCAGATAGACTTCTTTGGCTAATAAACTTCAGCAAATATAAATATTCTTGAACTTTTGTGTGTGTATGTAGGTTTTATGAGGATTGTAAACTCTGCTTCATTTATCTGAAAGCCAAGCTGACTGATGGAAGTCCAGGCCAGGCTACAGAATATCTTTTGTTATCTGGTCCACAATACTGAATATTTTGTCTGTTGTAGTCAAGAGAAAAATTCTTTGGTTACAACATATGAAAGAAACCTTGAGGAAGTAGTTAGCAATGTTATTTTTCTAATCTGTCTCAAAATACATTTTATGTTTAGCTTATAGCATTTAAGTTATTTTGAGTGATAAAAGAATAGCAAGTACTATCTTCAGTGATCATCTCTTTAATGTATATTATGTAGAATGCTTGTGGGTTACTTGAATAAAATTGATAATATATTGGTAATTATTTACTCACCAAGGCAATGGGGAAAAGATTTAGGAGAATTCTTTTGCATAATGAAAATAGTAGAAGCACATAAACTCACATGGAGAGCTGAGCTAAAGATACACTGAATCAGGCTCTAAAAAAACCCTAAAAGGGCACAATTTAAAAAATTATATTCTTATACTATGAACAATAAGAATTATAATGAAGCATACTATAAGAAAGCATATTTATATAGAAATAGAGATACACAAGTTTCCATATTTATTTCACTTGTTTGTTTTTTGGGATTTTTTTTTTTTTTTTGGTATAGCTTTAGGTTGGTGGAAGCCAGAGACTAGAATTTTTAGGTTCCATTGCCCTTTAATTCAAACACACACACAGACACACACACCTAACATACCTACTAATAAATTCAATATAATTACACAAATTATTGGTAGCTAATAATCATCTTGTCAGTATCATATCATTAGGAATGATATCTCAACATTATACCTATATGAATTAGAGCCACTACATGTCAGGATCATCAAGGGATTTTACTAAGACTTAACACACAGAAATTACATGAAAGAAAGTGATTAGTGATTCACCTAAACTATTTCTTCAAAAGTGCCTGTAACCCATATCACCAATGAGGAGACAAATAACTAATTTATTTATAAAATTGTGAAGTGTTAAATCTTTATAATAATATTTCTGAAAATTCAAACTATAAAATAACATTTTCAGAAATACTTCATAGCAGTGTTATTTACTATAGCCAAAATTTTGAAACAGCCCAACTGTCCACTGGTAGATGAATGAATTAAAAAGTTGTGGTACATTTATAGAATATAGTACTACACAGCAGTAAAAATGAACAAATCCTTACATTTTGCAACATCATACATGGACCTGGAGATTATTATGCTAAGTGAAATAAGCCAGTCGGTGAAAGAGAAATGCCATGTGATCTCATTCATATGTGAACTCTAATGAATAAAATAAACTGACTAACAAATTAGAAAGAAAGGCATAGATACATAGAACAGACTGATAGCTGTCAGAGGGGAGGGGAAAGGGGGATCACTGAAGCGAATAAGGTGAAGGGATTAGACAAATAACATATATTCATGTCCCATAGACAAAGACAACAGGTGGTGATGGCCAGAGAAGAGAGGGTGCAGGGCTTTCTTGAGATGGGTATAGGAGCAAATGGGGGCATCTGTAATAGTGTAAACAATAAAAAGAAAATTTAAAAATACTTGGTTATTAAAAATAAAAATATCTATGGTCTTCAAAGTAACCTGCTTTGAAAATGAACAACACTGATGCTTCATACACCCTTTGACTTTGTTTTTTCCTTTTCTTTTTTTTTTTAATTTTATTGTTGTTGTATTACATCCATCCCCTTTTTGCTCCCCTCTGTCCCCCCACCCACCCACCCATTCCCCCCAAAGTCAATCCCACCTGTTGTCCATGTCCATGGTTCCTTTATACTAGGTTCTTGTCTAAGCTGCTCCCCTTCTTTGCCTCTACCTCTCCCTCCCCACTACCCTGTTCCCCTGACC
>PVIW01017363.1:0-14249 GCA_004026585.1 Noctilio leporinus
TGCTTGCTTCTCCTGTTCGATGGTTTCTTTGGAAGGCAGGGGATTTTTCTCTTGCGTTTCTGTCTTCTTCAATTTCGACTTATCGAATTTCTCAATCTCGGCCATATCGGGCTTGTCAGACATGGTTGCGAGGAAGCGGAGCGAGGTGCGCGAACGAGAGAAGTCCGATCAGCTCAGGAACCGCCGCCGAATCTATTTTTAAGAAAATAAAAGCAGTTAGTTACCTCAGGGCAGTTCCCATAAGACTATCAACTGATTTCTCAACATAAATTTTGCAGGCTAGAAGGGATTGGCAAGAAATATTCAAAATGATGAAAAGTAAGGACATACAACCTAGGTTACTCTACTCAGCAAAGCTATCATTTAGAAATAAAGGGCATATAAAAAGCATCCCAGAGAAGAAAATGCCAGCGGAGTTCATCACCACCAAACCTGTATTACATGAAATATTAAAAGGCCTTCTGGAAGAAAAAAAGATTAAAATTATGAACAATAAAATGGCTACACACACACACACACACACACACACACACACACACACACCAACAATTGAATCTAAAATGTAAAATAAATAAAAAAGTATAACAGAGACTCACAGATTCAGAGAATATTTTGACAAATGCCAGAAGGGAGGGGATTTGGGGTCTAGCTGAAAAAGATGAAGGGATTAAGAAGTACAAATTGGGAGTAACAGAACAGTGATGGGGATGTAAAGTACAGCATAGGGAATATAGTCAATAATATTGTAATGACTATGCATAATGTCAGATGGGTATGAGATTTATCAGGGTGATCACGTAGTAAGTTATATAATGTCTAATCACTTAGGTATACACCTGAAACTAGTATTGTATTGTATGTCAGCTATAATTGAAAAATTAAGAATGCTTTTAAAAAATAGAAAACAAGAAAAAGTTCTTGGAAATGAAAAGATTAGGACATCTTTCACAGAGTAAAACAAAAAGTCAAAATGAAGGAAAATAAGATTTTAAAATGGGTATTAGGAAAATGGGTAAGAAAGGATACAATATTAGAGGATTGTTCCAGTAGAAAAATAATAGGCACTCTAGAAAGAAAAAAATGTGGAGAGACTATTATCAAAGAAATAATACTTGAAAATGCCCAGAGCTAAAGGATATGAATTTCCACTTTGGAAGAATAAATATAGTGAATAAAAACATCCTACAGAAAGGTACCTCAATGAAAACTTCAAACACCAGAGTAAAGAGAAGATTCTATGAGCTTCCAGGAGAAAAAAAATTAATTGATTACATGCACAAGATCAAAAATCAGAATGCTTTGGAGTTTTTAAGAGAAATACTGGCAGCTAGAAGACAAAGAAGCAATCCTTTCAATATGTTGAAAGAAAACTAATATCCAAACTCAAATTCTATTGTATATCAAGTCAAAGCAATAATTGTGAGGATAGATTGTAAACATTTTCAGACACACAGCATCTCAAAAAATTACTTCTTATGCATCCTTTCTCAGGAAGCCACTACTGGAGGATGTGTGCCACCAAAATAAGGAAGAGAGACTTCAGCTACTGTAAATGACAGAGTAGGTAATTTTGACCAACACCCTTGCTAAAGACATCAAAAAATGTGGACAAAGTAATTTTAAAATATCCTTAAAAGCATAAAATATGTAACAAAACAATGAGAAAATAGTGAGCCAAGATTCAGGGGAGGACAAAAACCCAGAGAAATGAGTCCAGGTATTCAGATCACTTTGGCTCAAGGAGAATTTTCCAATCAGGAAGGGGAAGCAGAGAGATCCAGTGCTTCTACTGGCCTCCCAGGGACAGGGAATAAGTTGGAGTCCAGAGTCAGCTCAAAACAAAGACTCTGGTAAACCATTGCCTTTCTTGGGCTGTTACCATAAAAAGTTGTTCCCTAGAAGAAAGGATGATTTGGAAATAAACCAGCTCTCACACTCATTGCAGCCTGCCTTCCATTCACTTGAGTGACTAGAAAATGTCATCCCTTAAAATTGTATTAAGTTTCTTTCAGATAGCTAGTGACCACATGCATCTGGGGAAAATAAACCAAAATCTTCTTTGGAGGAATAGAGGAATATCCCAGGCCTCAATTATTTCTTTAAATTAAAATCTACCGTGTGACACATAATCAAGATGATCAAATGCATAAAGATTTAAGACATAACGAGCAAGAAAGAGTAGAAAAAAGCAGCCAATAGAAATAAGTGCAGAGCTCCAAATATCAGAATTTTAAAGCATGATTGTGAAACAACATTGCTTATTTTTTCAAGTAGAAAACGCCAAGTTTTACAGCTGTGACAGGAAGCTTAAAACTACAAAAATGAGACAAAATTTGAGGGGAAAAGTAGCCAAAATGTTAGGGAAAACCAATTGAGAGGAAGGCATGGGACCCATCAAATAAGGAATACAACACAGAAGAAATGCAAAGGAAATTTCCAAAGATGATAGTTGAAAGGAGGATTCCAGGATTAAACCAATGACCTAGACCTTGAGAGCTATCAGTTCTGATTAGAGCAGGGGATGAGAGGCCTCAAGAAGCTTGTTTTCCAGGAGGGAAAAAAGTGAAACTGATAGATCTGTTAATGTGTTTCCCATACGAAAAATATTGCTTAAAAGTTGTCTTATAAAGTTATTAGGCATTATGAATAAATTTAGCCAAAGATTTGGAGAAACTCAAGAAGGAGGGGAAAGAGAAACCAAATATTTTATGTAAAGGATTGCAATCGTATCTACCTCACTCAGCAGGGAACAATATTTACATAATCATAATAATGAAAATAAATATGAATTAATCAATATGTCAAAATTGACGTAGACAAGACAGAGGGAGCTTAAATGTGTCTATATAAAAGTGTAATACTCATCCTTGTTGTTGTTGTTGTTGATTATGCTGTTACATTTGTCCCAATTTCTTTTCCCCTTATTCCCCTCTGCCCAGCACCCCTCTTTCTCCAGCAATTACACTCCCTTAGTTCATGTCCATGAGTTATGCATGTTAGTTCTTTGGCTTTACTCTTTCCTACATGATTTTTAACATCTCCCTGGCTATTCTGCACCCACCAACTATGCTTCTTAGTACCTGTGCTTTTCCCTCTTCTTCACTCTCCCTTCCCAGCTGACTCCCCTCCAAATGTTCCCCGTATCTTTGATTCTGTTTCTTTTCTGGTTATCTGCTTAGTTTTTGTTTTTATTTTTTAGACTTTGTTGTTGATAGTTGTGAGTTTGTTGTCTTTTTTAAATATCTTTTTATTCTTTTTTTTTTAACATCAATATATGGTTGTAGGTCCTTGCTTTTCATCACTTTGAATACTTCTTGCCAACCCCTCCTTGCCTGCAAAGTTTCTTTTGAGAAATCAGTTATAGTCTTACAGGAATCCCTTTGTAAGTAACTCTCTTTTTTTCTCTTGCTGCTTTTAGATTCTTTCTTTATCCTTAACCTTTGGCATTTTAATTGTGATGTGTACTGCAGTGGTCCTCCTTGGGTCTAGCTTGTTTGGGACTCTGCTTCCTGGTATTGTATGTTTATTTCCTTCACCAAATTAGGGAAGTTTTCCTTCACTATTTTTTCACATAAGTTTTCAATTTTTTGCTCTTCCTCTTCTTCTGACATTCCTATGCTTTGGATATTGGCACGTTTAAAGTTGTCCCAGAGGCTCCTAAGCCTCTCCTCATTTTTTCCAATTCTTATTTCCTCTTTCTGTACTGGTTGATTATTTATTTCTTCTGTATGTTCCAAATCATTGATTTGAACTCCGGTTTCCTTCCCTTCACCCTTGGTTTCATGTGGATTTTATTTCATTTCACATAGCCTAGCCTTCACTTCTTCCTTTCTGCATTTATCATATTTAAGCATATCTGTCAAGTTTGTGAGCATCTTAATCACCAGCGTTTTGAACTCTGCATCTGTTATGCTGGCTATCTCCTTGGCTGTTAGGTTAGCTATCAGTTCTTCATTCAGTTTTCCCACTGACACTTTAATCTACTCCCTCATTTGGGCCATACTTTTCTGCCTCCTCAGCTTGACAGCTTTCTGTGTTTGCCTCTGTGTGTTAGGTAGTGCTGTTGCACTTGTTAGTTGTAAGAGGCAGAGACTTAGGAATTTGTCAGTGAGGGGCATATTGTGGCACTGTATGTGGGGAGGGGTCTGAGAGGGAACAATGCCAGTTGCCCGTTGAGACAGGCAGTTTCTTCCTCCACCCCAACCCCCACTGGTTTTCACAGTCAGAAGCAATATGGCTCTATTTTCCCTAGCACTGGAACTGTGGGCTGCACAGTCTGGCCCTAGTATCATGTCCCAGGTTTAAATGTGTGACTGCACTTCTCACTGTGGCCTCAGCTCCGGTGCAGCTGCTGCCACTCTCCTCCCCAGCTCCCCTCCTCCTACCTGTCTGGCTGAGTATTTCTTTACTTCTTCATTTGTTCCATGTAGTTCACTTTTCTGAAATTTCTGCATTGTTTTTATTTAGTTTTGACATAGATGTAAATTACTTCTAGTTGTGAGGGAGATGCAGTGTGTCTACCTACACCTCCATCTTGGCTGGAAGTCCATGTAATCCTCATCTTTAATAGTAGCTGATGAAAATATTTAAAATTGTAAAATCAGGAAAGGGCAGCCTAAGCACAGCATTTTATTTGCAAATTAATTTCTCACACAATGTCTCCTTTGATACATGGGTTATTTAAAAGTGTGTTAATTTACTAACATTTGGGAATGTCCTCCCTTACTTAAGGTTAATATAATATTTTTTAGTGACATGTTATTTCTTCTATTACCTTGTTAGTTATACCTCTTTTTGTTATTTTTTAGCAGTTGCTCTAGGGTTAACAATATGCATCCCAAACTATTATAGTGTCTAGAGTCAATATTGTGTTTCGCTTACACCTCATGCCTGAAACATCAAACTTCCATTTATTGACTATCTACCCTATGCCAGAAATGGACCCCCAGTAGAAACTGGGTTCAGAGAGGTTAAGAGCTGTCCTCAGGCTCAATGGGTAGGGTAGAAGTGGAAGTGTGTACAGGAATCCAGTTCTGTCAGTAGATACATGTTGGTTTCTTGGGCAATAACCTGGCAACATGTGTAACACACAAAGCTAAGCAGAAATAATTTCGTGATCATATAACTTAGGACTACAACTAGGGTGAGAAACACTGTGTACTTATGACTATGTTTAGATGACTTACTTCCTAGATTTCTCTATTTCCCACATTTTTAGAAATCAGAGAGCATTAAAAACCACAGGAGCAGAAATTGGGGATTTCTTCTTGATATAATCAGAATGATTGAAAAATAATTGAAGCCCTGGCTGGTATGGCTCAGTGGATTGGTGCCTGCCTGTCAACCCAAAGGTTGCTGGTTCAATTCCCCAGTCCGGGCACATAACCAGGTTGCAAACCAGGTCTCCAGCCAGGTCCTTAGCTGGAAGCAGGTGAAAGGCAACTGTACACTGATGCTTTTCTCCATTTCTTCCTCCCTCCCTGCCCTTCTCTCTGAAAATAATTAATAAAATTAAAAAAAACCATAGTCACAATATATTATACTACATTTTTAAAACTACAATACCTTGATATCAATATATATATATTCAAGTCAGTTTTCAAATTTCCAATTGTCTCATAAGTATCAAAAATGTGCATTTTTTAAAGTTAATTTGAATTGGGATACAATGAGATCCACACATCACTACATCACTACAGCTTGATTTTCCTTTAAGTTTCTTTTAATTTATAGGATCCTCCTTTACATCCTTTTTCCTTGTAATTGTTTAATTGATGAGAGAGAGAGACAGAGAGAGAGAGAGAGAGAGATTTGTTGTTCTACTTATTTATGCATTCACTGATTGATCCTTCCATGTGTTGTGACTGGACCCAACCTGCATCCTTGTTATATTGAGATGACAATCTAACCAATTCAGGTACCCCAGCCAAGTTCTTTTTTCCTTATAATTTATTTGTTGAAGAAACCAGGTTGTTTGTCCCACAGACAAATAACTGAAGGGATCTTAGATGCAATGAAACAGGAAAATGTTGGGCTTATTAAACCTACACATTTTTTCATGTTCCCCATTTTTCACTTAACTAGCACAATACTGCACTTTCCTGCCACTTAAGACCACAGGAGATGTTGTTGGTGCCTCCACTGCACCAATTCCCAACTTCTTTCTTCACAGAATCCAGATTTTTTTCAATGTATCCCAAGAGAAACTAACTCTAATCTGAGTTCCCAAAATGGGCCTGAATTGGGGAAGGGCAATCCCACCCCCAATTGCCAGTCACTGCTTAAGAAATGGACATTTGAGCCCATTCAGGCTAATGAGACCTGGAGATTTTTCACCACTTACAAGAGAGGGTTTACACAGAAAGCCTTTGTTGAGGAAGCCGGATGACTGTTGGCAGCCCTCACCTGACCACAAGGAGGACCAGCCTTAGGATGAAACTGGCGCAGACAGCACAGTAGTGAGACGGAAACCACATGGGTCCTTGACGTTATGTAGTAGGTAAACCTTGTTTTTTAAGCCAGTATGAGCTGGGCAAATGCACTGGAAGCCTAAAACACCTTAAGTGATACAAAGGCCCTTAAGATGACACCAATCTACCTATTTGGCTTTTCTCTAATCAGTCCCCTCTACATCCTCTGCCTCACCCAAAATAGATGACTCACCATTTCCCACACTGCCCTGTGATTATTTTTCTTTAATTATGCCTTTGCCTAAGCAGACCTTTTGGCTGAAACCTTTTTCCTAGTCTTCCTTCCTCTATATCTACCTGTGCAAACCTTTCCTGTTCTCCAAAGTCCCACTTTTAATGCTGTTTTTTTTCTGAAGCTTCTCCCAGAATGCTCCCCATCTTTCCCTCCCACTTTGGGGTTTCCTCTCTGAATTCCTATCACATTAGTTGTGCCCTCCTCTTCTAGCAGAGAAGGAAGCCTTGTCTTGCACTATAATCACTTGTATACTAGACTACTCCCCCCTACTAGACTTTAAGCCCCTGGAGAGCAGGGATGATTTTTATTCTTATTCTCCAAGCACCTACCATAGAGCCTGTGACCCAGGAAGGCCTTATAATTAATTACTTAATTGAACAGCAACAATGATGAATGTGGTTGACCCCAGACAATTGTTTTCTTGAAGGCTCTGTGACCTTCTAAAGAAAGTATTATGTCTCCAAATTCATAAGTAACACATGTACATATAGTTTCAGAATGGGGAAGGCAGAATCAACTTAAGGTGACATCTTCCCCCAGGTTCCAGCCAAAGGCCAGATGGCCCCTTGTGGATCTTGTTTAATCACACCTGAGTAAGTAGAATAAGGGTTCCAACAGCTAAAAGAATGTATTCAGAAAGGTGACTTGGAAGGGCTGTGCTTCAGGAAGAGCCAGACTGAGGAAGAACCAGCCAATTTTAAGACAGGGGTGGTTTGAACACAGGCCTGGCATCAGATCCCAGTTTGAGTATGGTTATGTTCCAGATATGTCACCTTGGACAAGTTCCTTACTCTCTCAGGCTCAGCTCCCTCATCTAATGAAATGATGGTAGTAATAATCCCTACCTCAAGGGGATGTGCAAAGTGCCTATCTGTAGTATGCACTTGATAAAGATGTAACTGCCATTAAAAACAAGAAAGATGACATTCACAGGGTGGGTGGGAAAAAAGTAGAAAGTAGTAGTTGAAACAGGATAATGGGAATGGGGAGGGAACAAATATCTCAGAGCAGACCTTTTTATATAGCTCTCTTAGTAACTACAACTAGGAAATGGAAGTTGCATGCCTAAATGGAATAAAAACACTAACAGATCAGTCAAACTGCATTACAGATGAATTGACACAGCTACACTGAAAGGGATGGGGAAGAAAATAACTAGTAAGGCTTATGACAAAAAGATCTGTCCACAAATACTAAACTCTAGTTGGTCAATCTGTTATAGGCATATGTAACTACTTTATGATACTAGGGTGAATAAACAAATAAGTGAATGGAGCCACATTCTGGCTATCAAAGAAAAAAGTTTTAAAATAAGGAAAAGGGGTCCTGGCCAGTGTGGCTCAATTGGTTGGCCATCATCCAGCTAACCAAAAGATGAGGGCACGTGCCTGTGTTGCAGATTGTCTCCAGTTAGGGTGCATGCAAGAGGCAACCAATCAATGTTTCTCACATTGATATTTCTCTCTGCCTCCCTCCCTTCTCCTCACTAGAATCGATAAAACAGAATTTAACCAAAGAAAAGGGAAAGACTAGTGAGAATCTTGTGGTGTGGATTAAAGTAGAAAATCATCATTTATTTTTGTATGTATACAGATAAACAGTTGGAAATAGATATATGTATGTTCATGCATGGGTCAGGATGCTTGATTATATTGCATAGATCTGTACATTGGGAGGACCTAGAAGCAAATGTCCCAATAATAAGCACACTTAGCTTCAGATCCCAGTTTCTTATATCCTTCTTCAATAAAGGAACCAGGCCTCCTTGGAGTAATGGCTGTTCATGGACCAGGAAAGGGCAAATACAAGGTGAACCTAGAATATCTTATGGTGCAGGAAATAGGGAAGTGCTTGAAAAAGGGTGGAGGCGTGACAAGAGGGCACAGGAACTATGGGAAGATGTGGAGGAAGTGCTCCAGAGGAAGCCATGTGCAGCATAACTGAACCTTTGATCTGTGTTCAGAGACCTCAAAATATTGTCAAAATGAAAGGAATAGAAAAAAAAAGGTTAGGAAAGGAAGTTCTATTGAAAAACTACCAAGTTAGAAAATCATTTCAGTCATGAATCATAACAAGGAAGCTAATTATGAAGCACACCCATACTGTTTAAAGAGAAAACTTGAAACGATTTGGCAGTTTTTATCAGTTAGTGCTTGAAGTTACAAATAATAATGAAAACCCATTAGAAAATTATTCCTCTTTCAAGTGGTTTGAAGTATCTATAAAATTCACATTTAAAAATGGCAAAGAGCACATACAATCCTTCATGCCAGAAACATATTTTGTCTGAAGCTGCCCACAGGATCATAAAAATAAGCCAGCAGAAAAATTTAAAGATCACATTGGAGGAACTTTGTAATTATCTTTGAAAATGCTTCCTAATGCCAGAGGAAGACAGTTTACATTCTTAAAAATTATCTGTGACCTCAAAAAGCTGTTTAATGTACAAGTCATTTGGAAGTATTACCTTCGAAGAGCTTAATATTTTCCTCTATGCTGTCAGTGTATTAGTTTCCACACAAGAGCTGGGAACTAAAGGTTAAGTGGCAATGAAACAAGAGGGCAGGTTCTGGAATAAGACTGCCTGGTTATAATCCCTCACCCACCATTTTCTACCTGTGTGATCCTGGGCAAATCATTCAACTTCTCTTGACCTGAATTTCCTCCTGCATAACATTGGAATGAAAACAAAAACCCCACCTCACTGGGGTTATCATAAAAATGTGAAAGTGCATAGTACAGTTCCATTGCATATGGTAATAATTCAATAAATATTTTCTATTATTAATAAACACAGGTTTCTCTCAACCTGAAAAATGTTTTGCTTCTAATTGTAGGTAATTCAAATGTGATTGCAAAATATCTTATTTGCTTCTAAACTATCATTCATCCAATAAATATTTATTGAGAACTATAATTTGCCAGACACCTTTGCAGGTGTTGGAAATATAACAGTAAATAAGACCGGCAAGGTCCTGCCCTTATGGAGCTAATGGTCCACTAGGGGAGACAGGCAATAAGTAGAGAAATAAAGGAAAATATCAATTTGGTAGGTGCTTATAAGGGAACAGCTGTGCTATGCATGTCTCCATATAGGCCACGCAGACAAGGTCAACTGCAGTCTAAACCAAGTCTTGGAGGAACAAACACCTTGTGACCCTCCCAGGAACATGGCAACATGGCAGCCTTGTGAGGAGCTATCCCAAACCCATTTGTCACCCAACTCCCAATCTGGTCAAGGACACCAGAAGGCAATTTCTCATCTGCCTCCCTGGTGCTGGGGAGGCATGAGACTTTTAAACTTGCCTCCCCGCTTAGGGTAGAGCTGCACGCTATAAAATCATTTAGCTGGAATATGGAGCTACCTTCTCCCCAAAAGGGCAACCCACCACTTGTGCCAGCTGTCCTTTCTGGTTTGATGTCATCTTGTAGGATGGGGGATGAGGGAAGCTACCATCATGATCTTGCTTATATGAAGTAATAAACTACCTGTATGCACTTGGGCTCCTCCCTTACCTGCAGAATCTATGGCAAGTAGCAAGTCCAACCTAGCAAGTATAGTAGCTGCCCTTTAGGGACTGCTTGACCACTTGATAGTGCTAAGGCCCACAAGGAAACTAAAACAGAGGTAATGTAATTGAGAATAACTTTGAGGGAGATCAGAGAAAGGTTCACCATGGAGATCCATGAGCCAGCCAAGCTGATCTGGGGGGACCGAGTAATAGGCAGAAGGAACAGCAATGACAGAGGCTCTAAGGTAAGGGGGGGGGGGAATGAATGGCAGGCTTGAGGAACTGAAAGAACAGCAGCGGTTGAAGTGAGCAAGGTGGAGAAGGATACATTTAGCCACGTGGACAGTGGCTAGTTCACAGGCAGGCCAAATGGTAGTTTTCGAGTGTTAAGCAGGCAAGTGATATAATCTGAAATGTATTTGTCAAATATCATCATCCAAAACAAGAGAAGAAACAAAGAACAATTTTTTAAAACCTGTAACTGCAGCGTGGGGGCAAGAGCAGAGGCAGGGAGAGCAGTCGGGAGGCTAAGGTGGCGGTGCACACGGAAGGGGGATGATTGTGGAGCTTGCTCAGCATGCCTGTGGCAGCCAGGGTGCTTGAAGCACTGAGGTGGGGAAGAGTAGATTATCCGCCATTGTAAGGACTTTGGCTTTCACTCCAAAATGGGGAGCCAAAGAGTGACTCATTCTGACTAATGTTTTAGTTAGGATCGCTTTGGCTGCTGTGTTAAGACTGTGTGTGTGTCAGTCAGGGAAGGGGGGCAGGGATGGAACTGGAGATCTGGTCGGAGGCTACCACAATCATCCAGAAAAGAAATGCTGGCCAATTTGTCCATGGCAGCCTCCCTGCCCCCGACCCCCAGCTAATTTGGCCACTGAACCTCTAAAATGGTCTCTTCTGTGAAATGTGCTGTGAATTAAAAAAAAAAAAAAAAAAAAAATATATATATATATATATATATATATATATATATATAGCACTTAGCATAGCATCTGACAGACATTAAAAGTATTAAACAGTGGTTACCACTGGCATTGCCAGTTTTATTCCTGAAGCCCCTGCACTTCCTTGCAGAACATTTTAGAGGTTCTTGTGCCTTTAGAAGTGCAAATAAAATCTTTTCATTCCCTAGTGTGCATTTTTAATTTTTTAGTATATTTATTCCCATAAATTCTGGTTTTCTACTTAGTCGTTTTAATTTATTATTAAATTTATTGGGGGTAGCATTGGTTAATAAAATTATATAGGTTTTAAGTATATAATTCTGTAATACATCACCTATATATTGCACTGTGTGTTCACCACCCGAAGTCAAATCTCCCTTTGTCACCATATTTGACCCCCTTTCTTCTTTACCATTCCCCCAACTCCTTTTCCCTCCAGTAACCACCATACTGTTGTCTGTGTCTATGAGGCTTTGCTGTTTTATTTGTTCATTTGTTGCTTTCAGTTTTATATCCCACATATGAGTGAAGTCATATGGTTCTCAACTTTTTCCATCTGACTTATTTCACTTAGCATACCACCCTGAACGTGCCTAATCTCCTCACTCCCTACACTAAAAGTCTCAGTGACTTCTCTCTGTAGAGTGCAGAAACTCCACATGCCTTGCCACAGCTTGCCAGGTTGTCCATGGTTTGGCCCTGGCCTTCCTCTCCAATCTCAGGTCCTGATCCTCTCCTTAATTGCAGACTCTGATCTTCCTTCTTTCCCTCCAAAACCTCAGATCTTTTGTCATGTCAAAAAAAAAAAAAAAAAAAAAAAGGAAGGCCCTGGCTATGTAGCTCTGTTGGTTAGAGCACCGTCAGGCTATGCCAAGGTTGCCAGTTTGATTCCCAGTCAGGGCACACGCAAGAATCAATCAATGAATGCATAAGTAAGTGGAACAACATTGATCTCTTTCTCTCACTCTCTCATTCTCTCTCCCCTCCCCACCCAAATGAGGAAATAAAAATTTTTTTAATTACAAAAAGATCACTAAAATGGGGCCAGGGCTGCCATGCCAGAGGAACTGTCTTGCACATCTTATCCTCAAGTCTTTGGAATGTTAAAACAGGGCAAAATAACCTTAAGACTGGGCTTAAAGCAACCTTGTATCTCAAAGAACTGTTTGCAATGATAAGCAGAAAGTAGTTATGACTACAGGACTAATGACAACTGGACTCAAAATTAAAAACACCATTTAGACTTCTGGTCAAGCCAGAGATGTACATAGACATGTTTTGCCTTCTCGTGAAACAACAGAAAGAATTACAAGTAAAACAATAGAAACAACAGAAAGAATTACAAGCAAAAACAAATAACAGCCAGAACCATCAGAAAACTGAGCTATAGGGAACTGAGCTATAGGGAAGTCCAACAACCAAGGATTTAAAGAACACACTTTCATCCAGAGGGGTAGGAGGGGTGGAGTCATGGAGACAGTGCAGAGAGGTGGTATGGCAAAACAGACAGTCCCACATTCACATGTGGTGGATAAAAATTGGTAGCGATACCCTGGGAGTGAGAGATACCAGACCCAGGCTAGACCACACAGTCCAGGGTTCCAGCATTGGGAAGATAAACCTCAGTACCTCTGCCTGTAAAAACCAGTGGGGTTCTGGTGGTGGAATAAACTCTCAGATTTTCACCCTCTAAGGGCCCACATGGTCTGAGATATGTAAAACCTAGGGCAGTTGCTAGGAGGTCACCAATCACACAGAGGAAGTGGGTGCAGTGACTGGAAATAGGGTAGGTACTGTGCAAATTGACAGAAGCCAGGCAGTGGCACTGCCCCCTCTCTGAGCCCCTGCACCACAAACTGAGCCACAAAGCAGTGAAGTGGGTGGCCCCACCCTGGCAATTACCTAAGGCTCCACCCCACACAATTTACAAATGCCTTTGCTACATGGGTCAGGCTACTCAGAGAGGGAGTAAAAGCAGCTCTACCTAATACACAGAAACAAACAGAGAGAAGCTACCAAATTGAAGAGACAAAGACATATGGCCTAAATGAAAGAATGGATCAAAACTCCAGGAAAAAAAGAGCTAAACAAAACAGAGATAGCCAAGATGCAGAGTTCAAAAGACTGGTAATAAGGATGTTCAGAGAACTTATAGAATACAGAAAAAAAATGAAGAATTCAAACCAATGATTTGGAACAAAAGAAAGATATAAACATTCAACCAGAACAGGTAGAAGAAACAAGAATTGAAAAATTAAAAAAAAAAAAAAAAGGAGAGGATTGCGACCCTCTGGGATAACTTTAAATGTGCCAAATGTGCAACATTAAATTTGGCCAACAGCCAAATCATAGGGTGTCAGAAGGAGCACAGGAAGAACAAAAAAATTGAAAACTTATTTGAAAAAATGAAAGAAAACTTCCCTAATTTGGCAAAAGAAATAGACATATAAGTCCAGGAAGCACAGAGTCCCAAACAAGATGGACACAAAGAGGACCACAACAAGATACATCATAATTAAAATGCCAAAGGCTAAAGATAAAGAGAGAATCTTAAAAGAGGCAAGAGAAAAGAAGAGAGTTACCTACAAAGGAGTTTCCATAAGGCTGTCAGCTGATTTCTCAACAGAAACTTTGGAGGAAATAAGGGACTGACAAGAAGTATTCAGTTAATGAAAAGCAAGGACCCACAACCAAGATTACGCTATTCAGCAAAGCTATCATTTAGAATGGAAGGGCAGATCAAGTGCTTCCCAGGCAAGTTAAAGCTAAAGAAGTTCATCATCAGTGGGGAGGCAGAGGCAAGGAAGGGGAGCAGTTTAGACAAGAACCTAGTATAAAGGAACCATGGACATGGACAACAGGTGGGATTGACTTTGGGGGAATGGGTGGGTAGGGAGGGGGACAGAGGGGAGCAAGAAGGGGATGGATGTAATACAACAACAATAAATTTTTTTAAAAAAGTTCATCTCGAAACCCTTATTATATGTAATGTTAATGGGACTTTTTTTTTTTGTCTAAGCATTTTTTTTTTAATTTTATTGTTGTTGTATTACATCCATCCCCTTTTTACTCCCCCCTGTCCCCC
>PVIW01017364.1:0-14243 GCA_004026585.1 Noctilio leporinus
GTGGGGTCCAACGGGCAGTGGCTGGCCTTCTCCCTCTGTCCTCGAGTTTTACCTTAGGCAAGTCACTTCACTCACCTGAGCCTCAGTTTTCTCACCCGTAAAAGGGGAGTGATGACCCTCCTCAGGGTGTTGTCAAGCGACCATCTCCCCAGAAAATGGAGGAAAAGCCCCCGGAGCTCTCAAGAGTGGCGATTGTGCGTGTGAGAGTGGGGGTGGGGTCGGGGCTGTCTTCACCGCTCTGGGAGGACAGGCAGGGTCGCCAAATTTAGCAAATTAAAAATAAAAACACCCACTTAAATTTGAATTTCAGATATGCAACCGACCACTTTTTTTAGAATGTGTATCCCGTGCAATACTTGAGATAAACGTACACAGTACTAAAAAAAAATACCATTCGTTATCTGAAATTGAAATTGGTATGGCAACCCTAACAGAGACTAAGGTTCTTATTATCGGGTTTTTTTGCCACTAAGAGAAGTCTTCACTGGGGACTAGGAACTCTGATGCAGACAGGATAACAGCCAAGGGAAGAAGCATGGGTCAAAGTAGGAAGAGGATCTTGAACACAGACCTGGAGTGGGCACTGGCTTGCAGGCCTGTTTGACCACCTTCTGCTCTCAGGCCACACTCTAGAACCTGGGATGGTGGCTGAGCTCCGTGGGCCTAGTGTCCTCTGCCCCACCACCTCCAGTTTCTGCTCCTCCTCCAGCTCTGCTGGTCTGGCCTCCAGGCCAACACTCCCCACCCCACCCTTCCCTGAGCTGCGGGCACAGGAGCCTTCATGGAAAGAGCTAGACTAAGGTGGTAAATCAGGAGTAAAGTTAGCTCTGTGTTAATTATATCCCAGGGAACCAGCTTGTGTCATTGCAGAAAGCCAGGAGCAGGACCCACCCAGAGGTGGTGTAATCTGCTGTGGCCACACTGGCTGAATTAGCTCTCTCTCAGTTGGATACAGACCACTCCATCCCTATTGCCATGGAGGACATGTATCCAACAAAGGACATGCAACCTTTGTTTACCCCACAGGTAACCTCCAGTTCACTCATCCTCTGCCTGAATGTTCCATATCACCTGTCTGCTACTCTCCTTCTTCCTCTTCACTGAGTCAGTCTGACACCCGGGTCTCAGGGTCCACATCCCACTGCTGGCTTAGACTCCTCAGTGCCCACCTGAACTGCTGCAGTCTCCTTCCCCCTCCCCATCTAGTCCAGCTCTATTTCCAATAAAAGCAGGTCTCATCTTGCCATTCCCCTGCTGCACATTAGTCGGTTTTGCATCAGAGGCCAAGTCCCAGCCCTGAGGGACAGAAAAGCAGGACAAACCAGGGTGCCTGAATAAAACATGCCTGCCTCTTCCAGTAACACAGGAGAAACTGTTACTCATCTTAGGCAAGGGGGCGGGGACACAGGTTTTGGGAGGGCGGAGGGCTGTGGCTGCTGAGCTTCCTCTCACCTACTGAAGTGGGGAGTAGGGGGGACACAGTGGCCCAGCCTAGGGTAGTGGCAAGACCCCACTCCAGTTACAAACTGTCCTCTTGGTTTCTTGCTTAGATGTCCAGCCTCATTTATAATATAAGAAAGGTAATTTAAAACTGTGAGATATCATTTTTTTACCTATTAGGTTGGCAAAACAAACAAAAACAACAACAAAAGCAAACTTACACAGTTAAAGGTGTCTGAAAACAGGCACCAGCACATGTTATTGGTGGGAAAGTATTGGTGGTAAAACCCCTTTGGAGGGCAAATTGGTAATATCTACCAAAAAGTTAAATATACAAACTTTTTGCCCCAGTAATTTTACTCTCAGAAATTTACCCTGTGGGTATACAGGTGTCCCAAGACATGTATAATATGCACCAAAATATTCATTGAACCATTGTTTTCGTAGTTAAAGTTTGGAACCTAAATAGGTAGCTAGTTAAATAAATTATGCTCCAGCCATACAATTAAGTGTTATGCACTATTAGAAAGAATGAGGTACTAAAGCCCTGGCTGGTGGCTCAGTAGATAAGGTGCTGGCCTACGAACCCAAAAGTCACAAGTTCAATTCCCTAGCCAGGGCACATAATGAGGTTGCAAGCCAGGTCTCCAGCCAGGTCTGTAGCTGGAGGCAGGTGAAAGGCAACCACACATTGATGTCTCTCTCTCCCTCTCTGCCTCTCTCCCTTCCCCTCTCTCTAAAAATAATAAAATCTTAAAAAAAAAAAAAAAAGAATGAGGTACTAAAATTAAGTGATCTAAACCAAGATTTATTATGTGCAAAAATAAAATGCAGAGCAGTGAGTACAGCATATAAAGTTTGTGATTTTAAAAATTGTAAATGTTTGATATGGGTAGAATATCTCTGTAAGGGAAAATAAGAAAAGTTAACAATAGCATCCTAGGGTGGGGTGCTAGGAGACCAAGAATAGCAGTGGGAAGGAGGCTGACTTTTTATGCCTTTTGAATTTTATGAAATACTAACAAATCAATTAAAATATTATAAGCCCTGGCTGGTGTGGCTCAATGGATTGGCACTGGCCTGTAAACCCAGAGGTCACTGGTTCTATTCCCAAGTCAGGGCACATAATCAGGTTGCAAGCCAGGTCCTTAGCTGGAGCCAGGTGAAAGGCAACCACACATTGATGTTTCTCTCTCTTTCTTCCTCCCTCCCTGCCCTTCTCTCTGAAAATGATAGATGAAATCTTTTTTTTTTAATTTAAAAAATATTATGAAATATAGTTCATGTATATAACATATGAGTATGTATAAAATAATTTTAAAAATAGGTAACTTGTTACCACAGTGCTCCATGAGAGAAGGTGATGAGCATAGTAAAAAGCTGCAGGACATTGGACCAGGCCCTGCCCCCACACCAGACCTCAGTTTTCTACCTATAAACAATGGGAGTTTGGGACCAGAAGACTGTTTCTACACTATTCCTAAATCTTACAACTAACCAGCCAAATAAGTATTGGTGTACCGAGTGGCCATAAGATGACATTTGATGGCTTGGGGAAAGGGGGGCAGTATAAAATGGCACTGATTGCCCTGGCTGGTGTGGCTCAGTGGTTTGAACACCAGCCTGTGAACCAAAGGGTCACAGATTCGATTCCAGTCAGGGTGCATGCCTGGGCTGTGAGCCAATAGAGGCAACCACACACTAATGTTTCTAGTTCTCTCCCTCTCTTTCTCCTTCCCTTCCCCTCTCTCTGAAAATAAGTAAATAAAATCTTAAAAACATATAAATAAATAAAATGGCACTGATGAAAACGGGAGGCAGTGCCCCTCCTGTGATGGAGAAGGGTCTCATTCCACCTGAGCAGGCGACCAGAGCAAGGCTGCATTCTCCTGGACTGCAGGAGTCTGCCAGGCCTTGGCCAGCTACTGCAGCTGTCAGTTCCCTGGGGCTTGGCAGATTCTCCCATCCCATCACCTGTCTGCCCACCTATCTCTGCCCTCCAATGCCCACAGCCAACTCAGGTGAGGAACTAAAGATGGTAGTGGAACAGGGCAGAGGGAAGAGCATCTCTCCTCTTTGAGGTCCTGGCCTCCCTTTGGTTCCCTCCCTACTAGATCAGGCTCTGCCCAGCTTACCCATCTGCCTGAACTCACCTCCCCACATCTCTGTGCCCAGGCAAAGGAGGAAACTTTCACACCGTGCTAGAGCTTAACCCACCCAGCTCCTTTCCCAGTAGGCCTCCTCCTTTAACAGAGGATGTCTGTGCAGGAGGCTGGGAGACCTGAGATGCCCGCTACACTGAGCCTCCCTGGGAGGTGAGAGGCAGCAATCCGAGCCCTCAGAGGACACTCAGTGCAAACCACCTCCCTCCATCCTCCGTGGGCTCCTGCCAGGGTCAGTATTGGGCTGTTCTCTTATGATGGGAGCCAAAGGGAATATAAACATACATGGGAATTGCAGGATTCAAAGCTGGACACGTTTCCTGCCCCTCATTCTCTCTCCTTTCCTCTCTGGATTTTGGAAACCGAGGACCAGCATTTCTGTCCTAGATCAGCCCTGGCTCCCTGACAAAGTCACTCCCCTTTTTGGGGCCTCATAGTCCACCTGCAAAAAAAGGAGCTTGGGCCCAGAAGCTACATATTACCAGGTGCTCCCACGTGGTTCCCATGCAAGTGGTCGGTGGAAAGGCTTAAAGAAGCCACCCATCAGTATATTGCAGAGGTTTTGTCTTCTTCTCCCCCGGTGTTCCCTCAGAAGCCAAGGGCCTTGATTGGGCAAGCAGGAGGCTGTTGCTTCTGGGCACAAGACAGACAATCCTCTTTATGAGTCTTGACTCCGAAAGCTGCTACCATCTTTTAGCTTCTACCTGAAGCCTGAGACAGAAGCCAATGAAAGAAGAGCAGAGCCAAGCAAAGCGAGAGGAGACCTGCCAAGGCCTGGGGACACCATTTGAGCCCTACTTTAGTTATGGAAGCTAACCCAACTCTTGCAGTCAGGGGACCCAAAACACCCTTAGGTAGTAGGGTTAAGTATCGGGTGGTTCTGGTTATTTGAGATCAAAGAATCCTAAAGAATACACAATTCTATTTGCATTTTTAACAATGGGAGGATGATGGAGATTAATGCAGTAAAAAGAATTGTATGCCTTCAGCACACTAACATTTTAAGTACTAACAGTACTTAACATTTTTCACCTGAAAAATGAGCATGATAATACCTATTGCAAAGAACTCTCAGGACTAAATCAGATGTCCCATGTAATAAATAGTGCCCAATAAATATTTGCTACGATGAATAAACATTGACCAATACCTCACACCATATACCAAAGTTAATTCAAAATGGATCATAGAGGCCCTGGCTGGTAGCACAGTGGATAAGGCACCAACCAGCCTGCAAACCCAAAAGTCACTGGTTCGATTCCCAGCCTGGGCACAGAACCAGGTTGCAACAGGTCTCCAGCCAGGTCTGTAGCTGGCGGCAGGTGAAAGGCAACCATACATTGATGCTTCTCTCCCTCTTTGCCCCTCTGCCTTCCTCTCTCTTTCTGGAAATAATAAATTCTCAAAAAAAAAAAAAAAAAATCCAACTTTAAAAGAAAAATTGATAAATTGGACTTTCCATCAAAATAAAAACTTTTGCTCTTTAAAAGACACTGTCACAGTGGATAAGGTGCCGGCCTGTGAACCCAAAGGTCACAGGTTCGATTCCCCAGCCAGGGCACATAACCAGGTTGCAAACCAGGTCTCCAGTCAGGTCTGTGGCTGGAGGCAGGTGAAACACAACCATACATTGATGTCTCTCTCCCTCTTTGCCTCTCTCCCTTTCCCTCTTTCTAAAAAATAATGAAATAAAATCTTTTTTTTTTTTTTAAAAAGACACTGTCACAAAAGCAAAAAGGTGAGAAAGTATTTGCAAAACATATGTTCAACAAAGGACTCATAACCAGAACACATGAAGAACACTTATAACTCAATAAGACAAACAAAAGACCTATCCATAGCAAGTAAACCTTTGAAAAATATATTCAACATCATTAGTCATTAGGAAAATGCTAAGTAAAACCCCATTGACATAAAGCTAGAATGGTTACAAACAAAAAACTGACCACACTGCCCTGGCTGGATGGCTCATTTGGTTGGAGTGTCATCCTGTGCACCAAAGAGTTGCAGGTTCAATTCCCAGTCAGGGTACCTACCCAGGTTGTAGATTCCATTCCTGGTTGGGGCATGTACAGGAAGCAACCAATCAACTCCCTCCCTCACCCGCAGCCTTCCCCTCTCTCTCTAAAATCAGTAAATATATCCGTGGGTAAGTATTTATAAAGAAAAAAAGACTGACACCCTGGCTAGTGTGGCTCGGTGGATAGGTGCTGGTCTGCAAATCCAAAGGTCACTGGTTCAATTTCTAGTCAGGGCATGTAAGCAGGTTGTAAGCCAGGTCTCCAGTCAGGTCCGTAGCTGGAGGCAGGTGAAAGGCAACCATACACTGATGTTTCTCTTCCTTTCTTCCTCCCTGCCCTTCTCTCTGAAAAGAATTAATAAAATCTTTTTTTAAATGAACAAAAAAGAAAGAAAAAAGGTTGACCATACTAAGTGTTGATAAGAATGTGGAGCAACTGGAACTTTCATACACTGCTGGTAGATATGTAAAATGGCAAACACTTTGAAAAACAACCTGGCACTTTATTAAAAAAGTTAAAACACCTACTACTATACAATCCAGTCTTTCTCTCCTTGGTCACTTACCCAAGGAAAGTGAAAATAAAGACTTTACACAAATGTTCATGGAGTTTTACTTAACCCCAAGTTGAAAACAACCCAAATATTCACCAACAGATGACTGATAAACAAACTGGTATATCCATGCAGTGGAAACTTACTTAGCAATTAAAAAGAACAAACTATTGATTAACACAAAACATGGATGAATCTCAAAATAAATATACTGGTTGAAACAAGACTAATCAGGGTACATTCAGTTTAGGTTATTCATGTAATATTCTAGAAAGTGACAGAAAGGGAATCAGTGGTTGCCTGGGGCCAGAGTGGAAGGAAAAGGGGAGAGAGTACAAAAAAGCTCAAAGAAACTTTTAGTTGTGATGCACATGTTCATTATCTTCATTGAGGTGATGGTTTCATGGGTATTTACATATGTCAAAATGTAAAGTTATACACTTTAAATATGTAGTACAGTTTATTGTATGTCATTTATACTGTACCTTTTTGAAGCTGATAATAAACATGTATTGGCTACATCTAGGTGCAACTGCGCACTATAGGTGCACACAGAAATCAACAGACAGTATTTCGGACTGGAAGGAACTCCAGACACAGCCTAGGATCAGGCTGGCCTGGCAGAGGGTGGCAGGTTACTCTTCGCATGATCTAGCAGGGACAGGCTCTAAGGCAGAAGCCAGCCATTCTTCCAAAATTGTGTACCTTTTGTATCTTACGTTGTTTTAGTTTGTAAATGAACCCTATAGCAATAAGATCATTAAAACTAACAGGGGGATTCGATTCTCCAGCCCTGGCATATAACCAGGTTGCTAGCCAGGTCTCCAGCCAGGTCTCCAGCCAGATCTCCAGCCAGTTCTCCAGCCAGGTCCATGGCTGGAGGCAGGTGAAAGGCAACCATACACTGATGTTTCTCTCCCTCTCTGCCTTTTTCCCTTCCTCTCTCTCTGGAAATAATAAATAAAGTCTTAAAAAAATATATGGAAAAGCAGGGTCACTGCAAACATCTATTAAAAAAAAAAAAAACTAACAGGGGGAGACCCTGGCTGGTGGCGCAATGGATAAAGTGCCAGCCTGAGAATCCAGAGGTTGCTGGTTCAATTCCCAGCCAGGGCACAAAACCAGGTTGCAAGCCAGATCTCCAGCCAGGTCCATAGCTGGAGGCAGGTGGAAAGGCAGCCATACATGAATGTCTTTCTCCCTCTCTGCCTCTGCCCCTTCCCCTCTCTTAAAAAATAAATAAATAAATAAATTCTTTAAAAAACAATAACAGGGAAAATGATAAGAGAATTCAAGTTTCAGAATTTAGCCTTTATAATGGGTTCAAGTAATTAAAGCTGTAACTTGATAGGCTTAACTGACAGCTTTTAAATAAAGACTCCTTTCCTTTATCACCAAACCTTAGCCTCTGGAATTTTGCCTAGAGGGTGGCAGTGGGCAGCAGGACCCCAACTGCTGTTTGGTAACACCATCATCCCAGAAGGAAAGCACTGTAACTATCTGGGAATGCCGGTCCACACCACAGAAGAGCCTGGGAAATCAGCTTCGTAAGTCACAAAGGTAAGCCACAATTCTTTGTCCTATGACAATGTGAACATCACAGCTTTTTCATCAAGATAGAAACTAGAAAGGAAAAAGAAAGATAGAAACTAGAAAATAAAGGAAAACCAGGATGATGTATCCCTTGATGGAAGTCCCTAATACCACAAATGAAGGAGTCTTGGAACAAAATTGAACCTAAACCTGATCAAATCTCGAGATCTGCTGCCCCTTTATGGAAAATAGGTAGAACAAGAGATTATGTTAAATAACCATGATGATACAATCAGTAAAATCCAGATCTCAGGAAACTACGGGGTGGGGCAAAAGTAGGTTTACAGTTGTGAGTATGCAAAGCACAGGGTTTATTCTTGTATTATTTTCCAAAATGAACAACTAGTAGATGTAAACCTACTTTTGCCTCACCCTGTATATAGGAACAAATGACCAGGTTTCTTTAGCAAATAAATTACAAGACAAAAAGAGATAGAAAGGAACCTATTGATTAAAAATAAAAGGACAAGAAACATATAACCAATCAAAAGGTATGGACCCGCCCTGGCAGGGTAGCTCAGTTGGTTAGAGCTTTGTCCTGACACGCCAAGGTTACAGGTTTCATCTCCAGTCTGGGCATACACAAGAATCAACCAGTGAATTCACAAATAAGTAAAAACAACAAATCAATGTTTTTCTCTCTCAAATCAATAACAAACAAACAAAAATAAAGAAAAAGAAATGGAACAGAATAGAGAGCCCAGAAATAAACCCAGGATTCTATGGTCAATTAATATTCAACAAACACAAAAATAAACTCAAGATGGATAAAGGACTTAAACATAAGCAGTGCCACCATAAAGGTCCTGGAGAAAAATATAGGCAGTAAAATTTTAGATATCCTATGCAGACATATGTTTACTGATACTTCATCAAGGGCAAAGGAAATAAAAGAACAAATAAATGAGACTACATCAAATTGAAAAGTTTCTGTTCAGCTAAACAAAACACCAGCAAAATTAAAAGAAACCCAACTGTATGGGAAAATATATTTGCCAATGATACCTCACACAAGGGTTTGATATCTAAAATACATAAAGAACTAATGCAACTCAACACCAGGGAGACAGACAGCCCAGTTAAAAAATGGAAAAGGACCTGAGCAGACAACTCTCTGAGGAAGACATACAAAGGGCCCATAGGTATATGAAAGAATGTTCAACATCATTAACCATCAGAGAGATGCAAATTAAAACCACAGTAAGATATCGCCTCACCCTTATCAGAATGGCAATCATCAACAAATCAACAAACAACAAGTGTTGGCGAGGATGCGGGGCAAAGGGAACCCTGGTGCACTGTTGGTGGGAATGTAGGCTGGTGCAGCCACTATGGAAAACAGTATGGAGTTTCCTTAAAAAACTAAAAATGGAACTGCCTTTTGATCCAGCAATTCCACTACTTGGACTATACCCAAAGAACCCTGAAACATCAATTCATAAGAACTTATATACCCCTATGTTCATAGCAGCACTAGTTACAATAGCCAAGTGCTGGAAACAGCCTAAGTGCCCATCAGTGGATGATTGGATCAAAAAACTTGGGTACATTTACACAATGGAATACTACACAGCAGAAAGAAAGAAGGAACTTGTACCCTTTGCAGCAGCGTGGATGGAACTAGAAAGTATTATGCTTAGTGAAATAAGCCAGTCAGTGAAAGACAAATACCATATAATCTCACCCATTTCAGGACAACAATGAACAAAACAAACAAATAAGCAAAACAGAACCAGATACATGAATACAATGAATAGATCTCCAGTGGGCAGCAGGGTGTGGGGAGGTGAGAGGGGAGAGGAAGAGGCAAAGAAGGGGAGCAGTTTAGTCAAGGAACTAGCATGGAAGAACCATAGACATGGACAACAAGTGGGATTGACTTTGGTGAGGAGTGGGTGGTTGGGGAAGGGGACAGAGGGAAAGAAAAAGGGGATGGATGTAATAAAACAACAATAAAATTAAATAAAAAAAAAGATGGACCTTATTTAGATCATAATTCAAACAAACTAAATTAGTAAATAGTTTACAGTTTTAAGTAGTAAAATAATTAAATGGTAATAATAATGATAATGAGATAGTTGGGTATATTTGAACACTGAGTGAAATATTTGGTGATATTAAATAATTGTTCACTCTTTAGATGTGATAATGATATTAGGCTATGCTTATAAGGAAGGTTCCTGCCCTGGCCATTGTGGCTCAGTTGGTTGGAGTGTTGTCCCATACACCAAAAGGTTGGGGTTTGATTGCTGGTCAGGTTCAGTGCCTAGTTGGGACATATATAGGAGGCAATCAATGGATGTTTCTCTCTCAAATCTATGATCCTCTCTCTTGCCCTTCCTCTCTCTCTAAAATTGATAGACATGTTTAAATTTTTAAAAATATTTATCCTAGGCACTTTGGGAGCTGCAGACTTCAGTGCAGGGACATCGAAGTCAAAGAATCATACCATGCCCAACCAGTTCTAAAAATGGCTCAGAAACCACCTCAAGAAACCCGGGTCACAAGATACAAATCTTGTGAACTTGGCTTTGTCAAGAAGCGCAACAAGAAGGGCCTGAAGAACATGCCAGCCAACAATTTCAAGGCCATGAGCTCACGTGCTGAGGCTATAAAGGCCCTTGTAAAACACAAGGAGGCCAAGCCCAAGATCTCAAAGGGTGGCAGCCACAAGCTCAATCAACTTGCCTACATAGCTCATCCCCAAGCTTGGAAAACATGCTCATGCCCACATCTTCAAGGGTCTCAAGCTCTGCCAGCCAAAGTCTGATTCAGGTTCCCAAAGGTGCCCAGGCCCCTGCCAAGGGTACCCAGGCTTCCATCAAATGCTCCAGAGTAGAGGCCTCTGTCTGCCGACATGAGGACAGAAGGACTGGCATAACTCCGGACTGCTGTCTGCATGGGGCTGGTGTCCTCCTGCACTATTTGTACAAATAAAACTGAGGCAACCCCTGGCTGGTGGATAAGGTGCCAGCCTGCGGACTGAAAGTTTGCTGGTTCAGTTCCCAGTCATGGCCCATAACCAGGTTGCAAGCCAGGTCTCCAGCCAGATCCATAGCTGGAGGCAGGTGAAAGGCAACTATACATTGATGTCTTTCCTTCTTTCTGCCTCTCTTCCTTCCCCTCTCTCTAAAAATAATAAATAAAATCTTTAAAAAAAGCACAAAAAACTGAGGCAGGATCTGTCAGTTAAAAAAAAAAGGAGCCCTAACTGGTGTGGCTCAGTGGATTGGGCATTTTTCTGTAAACCAACATGTCACCACTTTGATTCCCAGTTTCCCAGTCAGGGCACCCAGTCAGGGTGCCTGAGAGGCAACCCATCAATTCTGCACATCAACGTTTCTTTTCCTTTCTTTCTTCCTCCCTTGCCCTCACTCTAAAAACAAACAAATAAATACAATTTAAAAATAGTCCTATGTCTTGAGATATAGAATACTACAGGTAAATAATTTATCTGTGTTTCACTTTAAGATAATTTGGGATAGAGTAGGGAGAGGTATTAGCTGGGTGTATAGATGAAATAATCTTGGCCATGAGTTGATAATTGTCAAACCTGGTAATGGGTACAGAGGGGTCCATTATTCTAGTCTTTCTACCTTTGAGCATGTTTGCGATTTTCTATAGTAAGAAGTAATAAGAAAAAAAAAAAAAGAAGTAATAAATCAATACACAATGAACTTCATGCCAGGTTGTAACCAATCCTCACCCCTACTCTGTCTCTGCCTAAAAGAGTCAAAACTAAGTGGAAGAAGTAATAAAATATGAGCTAAGTTTGCCCTACAGTCCCCTTTCATCCCACAAGGTACACAGTGAGTGAATAAAAACTCTTCTGAGTTTACCATCAGACCAAGTTATTTTACGGGGCAAGAAAGGGACTGCTTCTGCTAATGCATACCAGTTGGATTCCCAAGGGCCTTTGTTAATACTTGGCAGTGTGCCCCTCCCTGTCTTAGTTTGGACTTTCCCAGAAGAGACCCTGAAACAAAAAATTGAATGCAGGGGTTTATTCGGCAGGTGATCCCAGGAACACCTGTAGACAAGTGGGGATGTGAAGCAAGAAAGTGAAAAAAGCCAGTAAAAAGCCTTTTCAGGCAGGTTACCTCTGTGGGCAGCAGGCTCACTGTTTCAGGCACCTCTGGGGGCCAGCACAGAACATGTCCCTCAGAATTTTGATAACCTAAGGTAAATACCAATTCCCGTCAGTCACTAATTGAGAGCCGATAGGGGCCTGATCAGAGGTGTGTTAGTTCTCCTGCACCCGTGCCTGCCCTGCTGGTGGAACCAACTCCAGCCAGAGAAAGCTCCCCTGACAGAGATGCAGGGGAAACCATTGGCAGTGCCCCACCTTAGTAATCCCTTTGGAAGAATTACTGTGTTTTGATTATATATCGTGACATTAACACACACATTGCCAAGGTATAACTAAATAAGGTAACTAGGTGCACTTATGCTTTTTTCTTTGGGGGGAAGATGATGGTGCTATTTTAATATAGTGAGTACTTGTGGGACTTTGTCAAAGATAAATGGGCGTGAACTCATTCTTGTGCAATTCAACATTCTTTGTCCAGAGTAATGCACTGTGCTGGGACACCGCCATTGAAGGTGGGTGCCGCTGAAGAACTGAAGCACAAATTCCATTTCAGTCAGAGTCTTTAAGGTATTGGGTCAAGTGTCTTTGGTTTTCCTTGGGAAGGATAACCTCGTAAGAGTAAGATTTCTGCCTGCAGGGAAGGTAGAAATTAGATCCTGAGTGCCGCAAAATTGCCTTTCTCATTTGCACACATACCTGCTGAATAAATGTGTGAGAAATAAGTTAAGGAATGAATAAACAATGATTGTCCAAAAGAATGAATAAGTGAGTTTTTAACTATGCCAGGAATATTACAGGCTTATCATCTACCAGCCTCTTTTGGTCCCCTGGAAGTAAACAATTTTTTAAAAAGTAGAGGCTGTTGTTTAGAAATGTTAAGTTCAGCAGCCACAACCCTCGGAATTTGAACCATTAAGAAATCAATTCGCAGGCTCTTCCTAATCATCAAACCATGGGTATTTCCTTTATTTGTCAGTGTGTGTGCACACATAACACATAAAGAATGGACAAAGTCCTTGGGATTCCAGAGAAGGTGGGGATGAGGTATTAGAGACCACGATGTAGAAAGTAAGATGCGTTAGGTCTTCAAGGATATAAGCCAGAAGGGAATTTCTTGGCATCTATGGAGTGCCAAGCATTGTGCTGAGCCTTTACCTATGTTTTCTCCTTCAATCTTCACAGTGATCCTATGAGGTTGTATCCCCTTTCACTACATGAGAAGCTGAGCAGGCAGGCAGGAAGTCAAGGGGGTCAACATTTCCAAGCCATCCTTTGGTCATAGCACTGTCATTAGGGAAAGGGAGACAAGAAAATAGGTGATTTCAGCACAAACACTGTTTCTCATCGACCAGTGCTCCCCAGTGATTAAAAAGCCAGCAACCCGATGACCCCAAGGGAACCAACCACCTGTGCCAGGAGGACAAGGTTTTGGTTGCCACCACAGCAGCCAGGAAGAATACCACCACTTCGTGGGCTTCTGCAGTCTATGCAGGCTCCAAGAGTCCGGGGTGATTTTCTTAGTTCAAACAACTGTGGGCTTCTCTGCTCATTCCAGTGTCTACAGCCCATCTATGGACCTGGAGAAGTGGCATCAAATACCAGTGCCTGGAGCCACAGACCCTGGAAAGTCCCAGGCTGGGGTGTGCCATTTCTGCAGTATGAACACTTTAGTCACCCTTACCCCCTTGAGGACCAGCCCTCAAGTCCCTTATGAGCTGCTGGCTCAGCCATCTGCTTACAGAGGCTGTCTTTTACAGAGAAGTTATGTTTTCCTGCCTTTGTCACACATAGCATACTAGGAACTGTGGGTACCAAGACCAGCTTATAAGCCACATTTGCTGCTTGGAGTGGGTTCTGATCATGAAAAAGCTATAAAAAGAGATAGCAAATACCAGGCAATTTGTCAAAGAAAGCTTTGGTCAAGAATTCTTATTGGGAGATTTATTGAGGGAAGAACATTTTTCTCATTCACTCATTTATTCACTTTATTCTTTCATTTATTCGTATAAGTAATATTTAAATAATGAGGACCATGCAATGTTTCAGGCCTTGGGAATACATAAGAAAGATGATATGATGACCCTAGATTCATGGAGCTTTCATTCTTTTTTTTTTTTTTTTTTTAGAAATATAACTAATTTTTATTTTTTTATTTATTATTATTTTTTAATTTTATTGTTGTTGTGTTACATCCATCCCTTTTTTGCTCCCCTCTGTCCCCCCACCCACCCACCCATTCCCCACAAAGTCAATCCCACCTGTTATCCATGTCCATGGTTCCTTTATACTAGGTTCTTGTCTAAGCTGCTCCCCATCTTTGCCTCTACCTCTCCCTCCCCCCTACCCCGTTCCCCTGACCACTGACGGCCTATTCCCTGTATTCA
>PVIW01017365.1:0-14247 GCA_004026585.1 Noctilio leporinus
AAATGAAATTTTTTGAAGTGGAGATGCTTGGTTTATCAGGCTGGCTTTTCTCACAGAGCTCTCAGGAATTTGAAACTTAATGATTGTTCACCGTGTCTCTTAGAGAAGAGACCATGGGGTCCGTGTAACCCAGGTCCTATTGCATATACACATTCAAGGATGGGAGGAAGAAGAAGTGCAGGAGAACTGGAATGGGTTCTGCAGCTTTTAATTTTTTTAATGAAAGTTGGAAGGTCATTTTTTTAAATGAGGAAGATAAAGGAGCATCTTTGAGAAAAGCTACTTCTTTAAGAAAATTCTATGTCAAGAGATGCCATTAGGTTTATGTCAGAAAGTCCTAATTGTCCATCATTCTTCCTTATTCATTGAACCTTGATGTTATTTTGAGAGGTTGTATTCCTAGCTTAAAAAAAAAAAATCCAAACCTGCCCTGTGTGGCTCAGTTGCTTGGGTGTCATTCCGCAAATGACACCCAAGGGGGTAAAGATGGGGTGTCATCTTTACTCCATCTTTACCGGCTATCAGCCACCCATAAAAATCACCTCTTGATATTCTCTTTCAGGTGAGCCCTTCCTTGAACTAAAATGAGAGCTATTCCTGCCTCTTTTCCATTTGCATGGAAAACATCAAATTATAATGACTCATTTTCATTTTACCATATTCACAAATCCTTCTTTGAAGTCAGTAACAAAAAAGCTCATCCCAGGAGTCACTTCCTGATCATCCAATTTTTGAATATATATATATTTTTAATTTGCTACTTCTGCTGGCACACCAGTTGGTGGGTATGCTAACCCAAGGAGATGCCGCTTTTTGTTTTTTTCCTAAGAGTGAGACAAGTCACACTCCAGATAACCTTCAATCTTATGCATTTGTTAAGAAGCATCACAGAACTACGAGATGAAAGAGCTAGATGCAACTTCCAGATTAATCAAAAGTTGAGATGTTGCTAATGTTGTTGGGCATGACTTTGCAGACATTGTCCACAAAGTGACCTGCTGGTACCACACAGCCTTGCTCGGTGCTTTAAAAAAGTGTAGAATTCTAGAGCATGTCCTGTCCCTCTACCCACCTTATCTCTGATCCAAGTGTCTCTGAGGTCTCCAAGCCCCAGTTAGTCACAGTTTGGATAAGGCATGGTTCTAAATTACAAACAACTGAATCCACTCTAGCTAGTTCAGGGGAGGCAAAATTTCCTTCTCCCCACTCAAGTTCTGTGTCTGGGACTGAGAATTTACCTGACATAAGATAGACAAACAAAAGAAAAACATACATCTTTTATTTAGGTTTTTTGTTGTTTTTTTTTTCATGCACATGAGCATCTTCTAAAGGAAATTAAGACCCAAAGAAACTGTTAGACCCAAAAGATTATCCACCTTTTTTAAACAAAGAACAATAATAAATTGTAGGGGTATAACAAGAAAAGGGTGCTTGGGCTCGAGGTAATACATTGTGGGACAGTGACTAGGAAATACATGGGAAACTCGTGGAAGGTAAGGGTTATTTTAGCAGGTTTGTTTGTATAGATCCATTTGGGCATCAACTCCCAGTCTCGTGATAAGAATATCCTTCTTTTCCTGGTATGGGAAGGGCACCTTTGTCACGGAAAATTTTATGGTCTGCTTTGAGAAAAGTAGAAGTGGGAGATCATATAGCTCTTCCTGCACCTGCAGTTTCTCCAGTGCCTTTGGCACTCTTTAATCAATATGACAAAGTGACATATCTTGAAATGGCGTGTCCTGAATCCCTTTACTTACTTAGGCTAAAATGGAATTTATCTGGTGGCTTTCAGAAGCTCCACAAGGCCAGAGAACCAGACATGGAGGTTGTAACCAGGAACAAGGCAGGCTCATTGTTAACCAGTGCTGGGCACAGACCCTGCATCTCATATCACTGACAGTGAGCACAGGGGACAAGGTGACAGACAGCCCTCTGTCTCCCAGTGGCTGCTGGAAGTCCCATATCTCTTCAGTATCCTCCCAGAATGCTCTGCATGCTTCCCTTTTGCCCTGCTCTGTGTCCTGAGTTGGTATCTCTTTGCCTAGTCTGCCCCATGGAGTCCACACCTTGCGTCTGCTCTCCACCCGTGAGGGTGGCTGGGAAGGCATGTTTCTGCTTCTCTTTTGAGGATGTGCAGACACATAAGAGGAGAAATTCTCCTGAACAGAGGAGGGTTTTCAGAAGGTTCTGGAAAACCATGAATCACAACAGATGTCCACACCCAGTTATTCTCCCAGCAAAGCTATCAAGCTCTGCTTCTGACCACAGTTGCGTCACTTTTTACATTGGCAAAGGGACCTGAAAAACGCGGTGTTAAATTCCCAGCTCCCGGGCAGAGAAATCAGGAGAAGGGAGCTAATGCTTGGTAGGGAAAAGTCACCATATAAATTCCAGATGTTATTCCAGGAAAAGGTGTTTTTGGCAGAAACTTGCTATTTTAATGTAATGAAAACCATTCCGTTTTAGAAGGGGAAGATTCTGGTTCTCCGGGTGGGTGCATGTTCATACAGAACCTATCAAAGTCGAGTTCTCAAAATGTTAAAAAAAACATAATTCTTATGAAAGAGAAGCTGAGAATGTGTCCAACCTCTTTAACTAATTAACGATGGAACTAATAGGATGGTCAAGACGATTTAAAATAAGACACGAGAACAAAGATTCTATATGGCCCATGCAAAAAACAAAAAATTGCTGTCATACAATTGGTAAGTTAGACACAACCTCTGGATAATTTCCCTAGGCAATAAAACTAGAACATTTGGATTGCCTCTAGTACCATCAGAAAAGAGAAATGTTGCATTTTACGTTTTTCTATGTTAACCTCTAACTTTCCAGAGCTCTAAAATGCCTCGGCCAGACAGACAGCGGGGATGCTTCTCCACTGAAGGGCTTCCAGGGAAAAGTGGGTACCGGCTTGTAAGTCCTGGTCTTGGTGGAGCAGATCACCAGGCCGCATTCTGCGTAACCTTCATTCCGAAATTAAAACAGAAACATTATTTTGGAAAGAGGAGAAAGACATCAAGTAGCAAGGCACCATTTCCCACCCCCCACCCCAGGAGACCTCTCGTGGTCATGAGAGGGAGCTCTGGCACGGACGTTCATCCGAGTGCTGTGATTTTATCAGTTTGCCCTTAGTATTTGGGAAAACACAGAACACTGTACCAAGGTCCTGGCCCTAGTGAATGGCCGCACACCCTATGGTCAGCCTGCCAGCCTGGCATCTCCTCCATAACACACCATAAGGGGAGGCAGAGATATAATTTCTCTTGTCTTCCTGAACAGTACAAGCCATGTGTCAAGTTAACGAGTGGATTTGATGAAGTGTGAGACAGCTTGTCATCCAACAGTTAGTGGCCTTGTTTCCTTTCCCTGGGATAATATTGGATTTCATACCGATAACATCAACAAGAGAGAGGTGCGGGCCTAGCAGCTAATATCTGGAGAACATATGTTTCTGCTCAATTTTTACACCTTTATTGCTCCATGTGACATGGCAATTTTTTCTGCCGCACAACAGCCTGATTCCACTCATCTGTCTTACATCTAATTCAAGTCAAAACCAGTAAAGCGAGCCAATGTCTGGCCTATTTGTAACTCTGCCACAAATTATGGTCGCTGATTCGCTTGTGCTACGATTTTTTCAGAAACCAATAGCTGGGGAAAAAAAATACTGATGGAGTTGCAGGAGATCTCATTTTCTTTTCTGTATTGTTTTCTTAAAAGATAAAAATGGCTATTTGAGTTCCTAATGGGACAATAAATTTCATCTGCATAGATCATATATTGCTATTTTTATAAAGAAACCACGGGACAGAATATTTCTTTTTTTAATTCCACAGACACAAAGAAATTTTTTGGAAACTGCTACACTTCCAGGGTTCTCAGACCAACCAGACAGAGACATGCTGGAGACCCGTATTTATTTTATTTTATTTTTTTCATTCAATCCATTCTACCAAACACCCACTCCATTTACAACCACTCCAACCAGACTTCAAACACTCTGTCATTCTCATCGCTGCTGCTTTGGTCAAAGCCAACATGAACACTGTGGGAGTCTGAAAGTGGATCTTTTCACAGCACAGCCGCTAGATGAGGGGACACCCAGCCCCCGTTTTGATTTCAGCTTTGTGAGACCCTGAACAGAGGCCCAACTGTAACATACTGACTCCCAGGCCACAGACACTGGAAGATAATGAATTTATATTAAGTCACTCAGTTTGTGGTCACGTGTTACACAGTAATGGAAAACTAACATACTCTTCTCTGTTCAAAACCCTTCAAAGTCCTCCCACTTCGCTCAGGTAAAATCTAGATCCCCACCATGGCCTATGAGGCCCAGTGTGGTCTGGTCTCCCCAGTTCTCTGGCCTTTTCTGTATATCAGTCTCTGCTGCTCAAAAACATCAGATGTGTTCCTGCCTCAGGGCCTTTGCACTTGCTGTTCCCACTGCCTGCCATGCATACTGTCCCCAGATATTAGCCAGTCTCCCTCCCTCTTCACCTTCAGGCCTCTGCTCCATATTCATATCCTCTGAGGAGCCCTAATGCCACCATTCCCTGCCTCATTTTCCTTCTTAGCACCAGCCACCACCCGATTTATTCTAGATGCATTTTATCTTTTTACTGATTGTGACATTTAATAACTAGGTCATGAATGAATGATTCCGGCTTTAATTGGGAAACTGGGCAAAAGAGAGAGCACTCATAGAAGCCCCAATGCCAAGTGAAATGGGCCTCATAAACTTTAGTGTCCACATACCACAGATTTCCATGATTTTTTTTTTACCTCCCAATCTCCATGCTTTCTGAAGGAACCAAGTACACAGCATCACCAGTCTTGATTTCTTTTTTAGATAAGCATTTCTTTGCCTGCTCTGCAGCCACTGCAGCTCCTGGTCCCCACAGACACCCGTCTCCTCATAGAGTCATGTGCACTTTGGAGAAAATGAGGCCAATGTGAAAAGTCGCGCCTCTGTTGGTCAAGGCCAAGATACACAGCATCAAATGTCAGCCAAAGGCAGCCATGTAATAAGGGCTGTGTGCTGCTGTGCTGGAACATTTTGCATAATTGGAAGGCGAGGTTCACAGCAATGAGGAAAATTAACATGGACGTCCAATGGCTTATGAAGCAGATGCTGGAAAATAAATAGAGCAGAGGGCGTCCAACTAGCTCAGCCCAACTCTGTCATTCACTTTTTTTTTTTGGAGTGATGGCGCAACATGGGGCAATGGAAAGAACTCCTGTTTGCAAAAAGTCCCAGCTGTGGAGGTGGGTCGATGACTCAGGGGGAAGTCCAGCTGACCAATCTCCAGCTGTGTGGCCCTTGGTGAGGCTCCAGCTGACACCCTCCACCCCAGTTTACAAACATGGGACCCCATTGAAGAGCAGCCTTGCTGCCTATTAAGCCATTAGGGGTTGAGGGGTGTTTGTCTTGTCTGTCTTGACGGATGCAGATTCTCCTGAGGTCACCTGAATAACTGCCCCTGTGAAGCTAATCCCCAGAGCTTGTGAATATGCTATCTTACATGGCAAAGGGTCTTTGCAGCTGTCATTAATGGTCTTGGGATAAGGAAATTAACCTGGATTATCTGGATAGGCCCAAAGTAATCTCAAAGGTCCTTAAAAGAGGGAGGAAGGCGGATCAGAGTTAGAAAAGGTAATGTGACCACAGAATTAGAGAGAGGTGGGAAGATGCACCTCTGGGGTGAGGGTGGAGGATGCACCATGAGCCAAGGAAAATAGGCAGCTTCTGGAAGCCAGGAAAAGCAAGGAAATGGGTTCTACCTTGGAGCGGCCCTGTCGGCCCATTTTAGACTTCTGACCTCCATGACTGTAAGAAACTAGACTTTTGTTTTAGGACCCTAAGTTTGTGGTCATTTGTTCCAGCAGGAATAGGAAACAGATATGTTTCCCAGTTTTTTTTTTTTAAACAAAACAAAACACTTCAGTGAACATTCTTTTTCACATTCCTTTGACATACATGCATGCTTCTCAAATTTAGATTTTTAAACAAAGAATGTATCCTATAAAATGGTTTTCTTTTTAAAATGAAAAATGAATTTACTTGAGGAAAATTTCATTCAAAACTTCTGAAATGCCTGAGGTGAAAGACACAATGCCACTGATTAATCCATCACTCCCAGTTTAATATCGGGTTGGCCAGTATGGTTGTTTGCTTTTTTCCTGTAAGATGGCTCTAGTAGCATTTAATTGCCTTGAACTTCACTCAAAACAATTTTGTTAGATTGTATTGTGACAGGGATCATACAGTGTGCATTAAAAAAAAAAATCAAAATTGGCGAATTTGTGTGTAGCCATTTTAAGATTGAAGATGGAAGAAAATAAGCAGCATTTTCATCATATTATGCTTTATTATTTCAAGGTAAAAATACAACTGAAATGCAAAGAAAGACTTGTTCAGTATATGGAAAAGGTGCTATGACTGACTGAACATGTCAGAAGTGGTTGACAAAATGTCATGCGGGAGATTTCCCATGATGCTCCATGGTTGGGTAGACCAATTGAAGTTGATAGCAATCAAATCAAGACATTAATTGACAACAACCAACAATAGACCATGTGGAAGATAGCTGACATACTCCAAATATCTCCAAATATCCGAATTAATAAGGCTATTGGTGAAAATGAAAAATGTGCCTTTTGTTTTAGGGGAAAAAAATTGAATGAACTTTTTGGCCAACCCAATATATGTAAAGCTTTGGGAACTTTCCATCTGTCCTCCTCATGACATCTTTGTTGAACTGGGCACAGGCATAGTTAGTGGTTGGCCTGGGGACAAGAGCTCTCAGACCTGGCCTGCAGAAGCACACAGAGATGGAACCCTCTTACTGAGAAGGGGTGAAGTCAGAGGACCCTCCTCACCCCACCCGCCATGTTTGTCTCGACCATAAATGTGCACTTCTGCTGCCTTTAGAGCTACAGGTGCAGGAAATAGCATAGCAGTCACCTTGCTGGGTGGCTTCTGGTCTCAGAGCCCTAATGTTATTTTTTCTTTTGCTCCCCTTTATTTAACCCAGGAACAGGTTAGGGAAAGTCACAAAACACCAGCACAATGAATGGTCCCCAACCTTGCCAACCTTTGTCCAGCCTGTTTGCACGTGTCCTGCATTTATGACGAAACCCCTTCCCTTTTCATTTCTCTCCCCAGGAGCCCGGAACTGGAGCAGGGCCAGCACTAGGTGGGATGCCTAACGGCTGCTTTGATTGACCAGGTCTCAGCTGTTCTCTCACTTTAGTGACAAAGGTTACCTAGCTGCAGAAACAATCAATGGATCGCTAATGTATGCGGGCATGTTTTCACCCCTTTCGGACTACAGGACATTTTATAGACAGACTGTCAAGTCATTTTAGAGCTGTGAACATTCAGATGGCTTTGGTGGCGGGCCCATGCGGAAGCCTACCCATCGCAAGCCTCTGATTCTTCATAACCCACTAATAGGTATGGGGGGACAGGAAGGCACAACTGGATGCCTTCCATGGAGGATGGCAGAGAAAGAACGGCTGACAGACGATGGAGAGATGTAATTAACCTTCACAGTGCCACCTAGCTCTATCGGGACCCTACAGAGACGTCGGCTGGAAGTACGATCTTTAAAGATGTCTCTGGTTTTAATGGGCACTCCACTTCGCCAACAATGACACTGGTCTGCGCCAGAGCCCCCTCAATTTTCACTTAAAAGACAATCACTTTTCAGTAGGCAATTGGCACAGAAGGATGGAGTGAGAACAAGAGAAGTGCAGAGGGAAAGGAAAGAGCTCATTAAGGTGTCCTTTTCACCTTTCACTCCAAGGAGACGAGAGAATGGGAGAGAAAGCAAAAACCCGTTTGCCAGAAATTCGCTCTCAGAAACAGACATTGTTCTGAGCGGGGATTATTACCTGTTCCTGTGCAAAACTCCTAGTTTGAGTTTCCAGCACATGTGCCCCCATCCTGTCCTCAAAGTTCCCTGACAGGTAAACGGTCACCCTCCCACACTTCATTCTTGGGATGCAGGATGAGCCTCAGAGCTGGGTCTAAGGATAGAATACGTGACCTGGCCTGGCCAATTAGATGGGAAATTCCCTCAATTTGGAAGGATGGGCACATTAAGAGTGGATCCAAACAGAGTGGGACTGACTGGCAAAGATACTTGTTTGGGCAGGTGCGGCTGGATGCAACTCCTCTCCACCACCCCTATCCCCTCTCCCTATAGCCCCACCCCAAGTCTAGAGGCTGAAGGTGCATTTCCTGCACTACCATCACCCTTTGCAGCGAGTGTGGTTGCGTGATTCAGTCCGACCAGTGGAATCTGGGGGAGCCCTGCCAGGGGTTGGGGAGGTGGGTGGGATGGACTGGTCCTGGGAGAGAATTGCCTGATCTGGGAAAAGAGTTCCTTTTCTACTTCCACTGGATGCTACTTGTGAACACAGCATGCTTAGAGGTGCAGCAATTTGGGGATGTGCCGGAAAGGTGCACAGGTTTACAGAGAAACCCACTCACCACCTTACCTTTTGAGTTCCCGGACCACTCTCAGAACGACCTTAGTCTTGTGGTATGTGTGTGGGGTGGAGCGGGTGTAGGGGGAAGGAAAGTATTTCAGCTTTTTTCTAGATCGAAGTCTTATTATTCCAGTGATGTTGTTTTAAGCGAAATAAAAATATGGATGGTTTGGGAGCTACCACAAACCATTGAACCACCCCTGGAGCCCCAGAATGACACTGTCATCAACAGAGCTGACATAAACAGAACCTAATGACATTATTTGAGCCACTGAATTCATCAGTACCTGAATTCTTTGGGTACTTGAACCAATACCGTGTACTTTTTCTTAAATCGGGATTGAGTTTCTCTTCAAATGAATGCATTAAAATTTAAAACTTTTACATAGTGCTTGGTGACTCACCGTTAAAAATGTAAAGGTATATGCCCAAAGATATTTTCTACAGTAATATTTATAACTGCAAAATTAAATTGAGTGCATAAATAAGTGGAAAATATATACATATCTATAACACAATGGTTAAATCAAATATGGACCATTTATACTATATACTACATACTACATATATTATGTACCAAACACCATCATGTAAAGGAATAATGTAGGCCAATGGATACTTATAGACAATCATACCCAAAACATACATTGTGTGAAAAAAGAATATATATATATATATACATTTATGTTTGCATATCTTACACATAAGTGCATTTTCATGTGCATATTTATATATGTATATGCATAGAAAAGAGTCTAGAACAATTCATATCGAAATAATAATAGTGTTTACCATTAGTAGACTTAGATTATGCAAGAGGAGAATATTTTTACTCTACCCACTTCCAAATGATTTCCATTTTAACAAGAATATATTTTTTTATATTACTTATGAAATTAAAAGTAAAAATCAAAATGGCTGTTGTTCTAAGCGAGCTCTACTTAATACAAAACATTCCCTAATTGAGAAAACTGAGAGGCAAAAAGCAGACTGGGTGCTTGGACATGCAACAGTGAAGCTGACGAGCTTGGTTGGTTTCCTGTCTCTCTGTCCTTGGTCTGCTGACTGAGTTCTGCTCCAGCCAGCTTGTCCAGAGACCCCTTGTCCTCAGTCCTGCACGGTGGAACCCGCCAGCAAGGTCCAGCACCACAGAGCAGGTCCCTCGGCCCCAAGCCAGACATGGCCTTTTGCTGAGACCCTCTGTGTATCCTCCAGCCCTGAATGGCTCCTGTCTTTAAAGGAATCAGATCCACCCTCCTTTCACTTGTCCTGCGACCAAAGGCATTGTGCCTGCAGCATTTTGTGTTTTCCTCACACTTGGGAGATAAGAAGTTGGGGTATCACACTTCCTAAACATAAAGCTGTCACTCACAATGGTACAATAATTCAGTACAAAACACGTGCAAGCCAGCAAGAGTCCCCATGCCCGCTGTTCTGGAATAATGAGGTTGGCAGTGTGTACAATAGCAGGGGCTTCCTCGTGGCCTCAGTCACTGTGGGAGGAGAAGACAGTTCTGCCCTGAGTCTTGGCTCCTCTGGGTTTGAGAGCAAACTCTTCTCATGTCCTGGCCCACAGTGTCTCTCCGTCTGTCTTTGGCACTGACGTGGCATCACGTTCCAGGACAGGTAGAAAATGTGGGGGTGGGGGGAGACCCTCTAGGACCTGTGGGCCCTGTGTCATGGTCCGCTTGGACCCCTAGAGCAGAATACCACAGACCTACTGGCTTATAGACAGTAGGCACCTTTTTCTTACCATTCTGGAGGCTGGAAATTCAAGCTCAGGCTAGCATCTTGGCTATGCTCTAGTGAGGACCCTCTTCTGGGTTGCAGACCTCCGTCTTCTGGTTTTATCCTCACAGGCTGGACACCAGAAGGGGAAGCAGGCTCTCTTGTGACACCGGGGCACGAATCCCACTCATGAGGACTCCACCCTCATGACCTCATCTAATTCCAGTCACCCCCCCAAAGGTTCCACCTTCAAATACCATCATGTTGGGGTGGGCAGGTAGGGGTTCCACACGTACATTTTGGGGGATGCAAACATTCAGTCCATAACTTCTGGGAATGTCATTGGCTTTAAGTCTGAGGTAATGAAGGCCATTGGCTGCCTTGAGCTAAGAGGCCGGAGATGACTCACCTGTTGGCAGCCCCTCCAGGAACCCTGTGGGGAGCCAGAAAAGAACAGGAAACCCACGAGGAGGCACCTGCAAGAACCCACAATGGTGGTGGAGGCGGGTCTGTTCTGAAGGCAGAGCCCATGGGATTTACTGCCAGATTGGGGGTGGGAAGAACCAGGGAGAGAGGGATGAGGGGTGACCCTAGCTCTGGGCTCCCAAACAAAGCCACTCTAAGGAGGAAGCGTAAGAGATGTCCTGAGAAGGAAGTGGGTCTCTCAGAGCTGCGATCCCACAGCAGTGTCCTTCTGCCATGACCTTCCTTGTCCTGTATCATAATGGTCCCTTCACATGTCTCTCCTGGCTACAGGCTCTCAAGGACAGGGCCTATGCTCTCTGTCACCAGGTGGCTGGTGTCACAGCCAGGGCCTGGAAAACAGAGCCATCGGTCAGCGTTTCGGGAAGAAACAAACAGCAGGTACAGAAAGGCTGAGTAGACAGACGGTGGATGCAACCAATGATGAAATTCTCAGCCAAAATAACACATGAATAAATAAGGAGAAAGAAAGAAAAGAAAGTCTAGCTTAGGCCAGGTTTAAAAAGAAAAAGCACATCTTGTTGTTGTTATGCCTGTTTAGACATACTTGGCGACTCAGCATTCGCCATCAAACTGAAACACGGACCCCGCTGATCCGGCTGTGACAGTCTTAGGACGCTAACTTGGGGAAGATGCGCACGAAACACAAATATGCTCGTGGCAGCCTTGTCCCAAAGAGGCAAAATGTGGGGACAACGCAGATGCCTGTTAACCAGCAAATGGATAAACAACTGTGGCAGGGATATTACTAAGCAATATACCATACAGTGAACAAAAGAAAAGTTCAAAACCATATGCATTAACACGGGTCTCCAAAAACATACCATTGAGGGAGTAGAGCAATTAGGAACATGACATTGCATGTTTTCATTTACATGTAAAACCTATACCAAAAAAAAAAAAAAAATCTATTCTTTTTTGTTTACCAATAATTATACTTTTTATCAAAGTAACAGTGGATTCTAGGATTATAGGGCTGATGATAAAAAATTTGGAAGTCCCTGCCCCACCACTGATGTCTGTCCTTCAGAAATAACTGTTTTTAGCAATTTTAGCATTTCTATAGTCTACCTCTGTATTTCTCAGTAATAGGTTGCTACTTGTTCGCTTTTCTAGGTCATTACCTACTGCCTTCCTTCCGTGAAAGAAAATCAGGAGGATTTAGTTCGCAGACCAGCCCTGCTCACACCTTCGCCCACCTGGTACCATCATGACAAGACTTCGTGGTCCACACGGAACAAGCAGCGTCCGTGACAACTGGGTAAAAAGTCTCCACAGAGGAGCCCCGTGATGTGACATTTGCCTGCCTTGTACTCGTTCTCGTTTTGTTTTGTGACTGTAAACTGAGTCATTATCTTGATCTTGTCCCAATTCCTTATTTCTACATAGTTGCCACCAACCCGGGCCCAAAGCCTCAGCCCTGCTTGGAACTCACCCCTCAGCATGATCACACCATTAGGTAAGGGGACAGGTTTACGTTTCCTTGGCACCACCCTCCAGGGAAGGGCTGCTCTCCAGAGCTGCCCCACAGCAGTGACCCTGACCTTGCCCCGGTGCTACCAATCCATCCTGGAGCCTGCCCAGGCCCCCGGGGAAGGATCGGCCATGTCCTTGCGTGGGACCACAACATTGACTCTCTTGACCCTCCCAGGCGGAGCATGACCTCCTCTCGTAGCTTCCTGAAAACAGGCACTGAGATGGCTCTCTGCAACCTTGCAGGTCTGACTGCCTTTATCCCATGTGTCCTCTCCATCCATAAGGTTACTGCGGCTCACGCTTGACATTGGGAGCAGATTTCCCAACGAGTTTGAAGGCAGGGCTCCATTCCACTTACGGGTTGCTTTCTGAGCCCCAGTTCTGGGTTTGAGATCAGAGCCCTCTCTGGGGGACCCCAGGGTTTTCTCCGCCTCCTGGTTCTCTGTGAGTTCACAAAGCTGTTTCCAGGGCTGGGTCTTTTAAAATTAATTGGTCACAGCCTTCTGGGGCCCCAGAAAATATAATTATAAATTAATTTTAACGTTCCAAAAATAACAGGAGACTTTGGGAAACAATTGAGCCATGTCTTACAAAACCAAACATCCTCTTAGCATGGGATCCATGGCTTGTCTTATTTGCATTTACCCAGAGAAGTTGGACAGTTGAGTTTCACACGAAATCCTGCATGTACAAGTTTACAGCAGTTTTATTCGTTATTGCCAAAACCTTAAAGCAACCAAGATATCCTTCAGCGGGTGAATGGATTAAAAAACTATGGTGCATCCAGACAATGGAATAGTATCAAGCCATGAAAAGACTTGCTAATATTCCATTAAAAGCGTATTGCTGGATGAAAGAAGCCAAGCTGGAAAGGCTGTACTGTGTGATTCCAGCTAAATGAAATTTTGGAAAAGATAAAACTCTGGAGACTAGATTAAAAGATCAGTGGTTGCCAAGTGTCCTGAGGGAGAGAGGGAGGAAGGAATAGGCAGAACTCAGAGGATTTTAGGGCAGTGAAACCATCTGTATAAAACTACAATGGTCATCCCTGGCTTCTGGCACAGGGGATAAGGTGCCGGCCTGCGAACCCAAAGGTCTCTGGTTCGATTCCCAGCCAGGGCACATAACCGGGTTGCAGGCCAGGTCACCATCCAGGTCCGTAGCTGGAAGCAGGTAAAAGGCAACCATACATGGATATTTCTCTCCCTTTCTTCCTCCCTCCCTGCCCATCTCTCTAGAAATAATAAATAAAATCCTTTAAAAAATAAAAAACAAATAAAACTGCAATGGTGGATACATGTCTACACATTGTAGAATCTGCAACTTGACATATTTCATCAGTTTTGGAAAATTCCTCAACTAATACCTCTTTTTTTTTTCTTCATTTTTATTATTATTTTTATTTAATTTTACTGTTGTTGTATTACATTCATCCCCTTTTAATACCTCTTTATATAGTGCTTCTGCAATATATTCTCTTCCCTCTATTTTTAGAATTTTCATTACACATGTTTTAGACCTTTTTTGTTTTGGTTTGGTTTGGGTTTGGTTTGGTTTTTTTAGGCCTTTTCTTATAGTCCATATTTTCTAGTGCTCTTTTCCATGTTTTCAATGTTTTCATTCCATGCTTTAGTGTGGGTATTTTCAACAAACCTATATCTTCTCCATTGTCTAAATTGTTGATATATCCATCTCTTGTGTTTTTAACTTTTACTTATTTTACTTTTCTCTATCTGATTCTTTTTATGAATTGTATTTCCCGAGTAAAAATGCTCTTTATTTTGTTCATGTGTGTTCAGTGGTTCATCTTTTTTGTTAATATATTGATAATGTATTATCATACTAAACGAGGCAAAAATTCCTAGAAAACTGGAGAGGGTCTCCCCACATCTCTTAACTAGTAAAATAGTATGTTGTTTGGGTTGCTAGTTCTTCATGAAACTAAAAATGTCAGGATTCCAGCAAAGACAAAGACTAAGAGAGTATCTGGTTTAGAGGCTGCATACCCAAATGTCTGCCAGGCCCAGGCAGTCAGGAAGAGAAGCAGGCCAAGCATCA
>PVIW01017366.1:0-14225 GCA_004026585.1 Noctilio leporinus
CAAGCAAAACAGAACCAAGTGTATGAATACAAGGAATAGGCCTGCAGTGGTCAAGGGGAAAGGGGTTGGGGGGAGGGGGGAGGCAGAGGCAAAGAAGGGGAGCAGCTTAGACAAGAACCTAGTATAAAGGAACCATGGACATGGACAACAGGTGGGATTGACTTTGGGGGGAAAGGGTGGGTGGGGAGGGGGACAGAGGAGAGCAAAAAAGGGATGGATGTAATACAACAACAATAAAATTAAAAAAAAATAAAATAAAAAATAAAACTTATGAATGCTTTAAAATAATCTTGTTATAACTAGATTTTACTAAGTAATGCATAATTTTGTATTTTTATTGTATTATACCTGCATTACTGCAGGTTAAGTTTTCTTAGATTGGAATTATTCTCAAGTTGAGAAAATCAAGTTAATTGCAAACAACTCTTAGAAAAATCTAATGCAGCTAAGGGGAAAAAAGTAAGAAAACGTGGATATATATTATGTAGAATACACGCTATCTTTCTTATTCACTGTTACAAAATGTGTGCTTATTTGTGATAATTATTTATGCTATTGTCATATTTTAATTTTTTGTATTAACTCTTCAAAATCCAGTATGCTCGTTATTGAATATCACAATTTAAACAAGCCACATTTTAACTGGCTACTATATGGAACACTGAAGGTTTAAAGACTAAAGAAAACTAAATATTTTGAGAATGAAAATAAATTTTATTTTATTTTATTATTATTTTTAGCTCAGGAGAAGTCTGCCTATAACCACGCAAATGTAGCTAGGACCTGGGAAGGATAATTATGAGATGAGATTTTTGGGGGGATAAGAAATAAAAGAAACTAGACCAAAATATTTCTAATAGAAATTTTTGAAGGCAATTTATTAAATTGTTATTAGATGTCGCAGGACTAGAAATATTTTTTCTAATATTTGTAAAAAAGACATATATGTGTGTAAATGTCTTTGTGCATGTGTTTGGTTAAATTGCAATTGATATTACTTAAAAGTAATTTTTAAATAAATGAGTTAACAAGTATTTTGAAATAATGTACAGGAAATTTTGTATTAGTATAATTTGAGAGTCAGAAGGCAGTAATTAAATGGTGAATCATCTGGATATGTAAGAAAAGAAAAGTGCAATTAGCAGCTACAGAATAGATACGGGGATATTAAGAATAATAAAGGAGTGAGATTATATATATGCTTTGTTTTGTTTGCTTTTTGCATTAGTTCCAAAATTCTTCAAGTAACTGTGTATTCTCATCAAGGGAAATAAAGCACTTTTTTTAATTAAAAAAATGAATAATAAAGGAAATGGAAAAGCCAAAGAACTTACACTCATGACACATGGACATGGACTAAGGGGGGCACTGCCAGAGGCAATGGGGGATAACCAGATGAAGGGAGACAAAGGGGAAAAATTGGGATAACTGTAATCAACAAAATATATTAAATAAGTAATTAAAAATAAGTAAAAACAGTCAAAAATAAAGAATATAGTAACTGAAATATGGAATCAATAACAGATTAGATGAAGCAGGTGATTGAATCTGCCATTTGGAAGACAAGTTAGGATAAAACACCCAATTAAAGAGCAAAAAGAATAAAGTATTTTAAAAAAGAGGATAGTTTAAGGGCTTCTGGGACAACATAAAACATCAACATTTGCATCATAGAGGTACCAAAAAAAGAAGAGAGTGAGCAAGGAATTGAAACACTATTTGAAGAAAGATTGACTGAAATCTTTCCTAACCTGGTAATGGAAATGGACATACTAGTACAGAAAGCACATAGAGTCCTACACAAGATGAATCTAATGAGGACCACACCAAGACACATCATAATAAAAATGCCAAAGCATAAAGTCAGAGAGAATCTTAAAAGTAGCAAGAGCCCTGTCTGGTGGCACAGTGGATAAGGCACCAGCCTGTGAACCCAAAGGTAGCTGGTTCGATTCCTAGCCACAGCACACATAACCAGGTTGCAGGTCAGGTCTCCAGCCAGGTCTGTAGCTGGAGACAGGTGAAAGGCAACCATATATTGATGTCTCCCTCCCTCTCTGCCTCCCTCTCCCTTCCCCTCTCTCCAAAAAATAATAAATAAAATATTTTAAATAAATAAACAAGGGGTGGCTCCTTTCTTTAAAAAAAAAAAAAAAAAAAAGTAGCAAGAGAAAACTAGTTAGATACCTGCAAAGGAGCTCCTATTAGACTGTCATCTGATTTCTCAATAGCCACTTTGCAGTCCAGAAGAGATTTGCATAAAATATTCAAAGTAATGAAAAGCAATAACTTACAACAAAAATTACCCTACCTATCAAGGCTATGGTTTAGAGTAGAATAAAAGATAGAGAGATTTCTATACAAAAAATAAAAAGGTAAAGGAGCTTATTACCACAAAATTAGTATTACAAGAAATGTGAAAGGAACTCCCTTAAGAAGGTAAAGGAAGAAAACATAAAAAATATGAATAATGAAACAGAGCAAAGAAAATATACCCTACTGACAAAGGCAAACACATAATAAAAGTAGTGGTTCAACCAATTACAAAACTAGTACAAAGGTTAAAAGGCAAAAGTAAAAAAAATCACATATGATCTTAAAAACAAATTAAGGGATACAGAAACACACACACAAAAGCAGCAAAAAAAAATGACTGAAATGTGAAGAGGGTGAGACAAATTTAGTAATTAAAGAATAGGTTACAACTTAGGAAAATATCAACTAAAACAGACTGTTATAAACACAGTGAGTTACATATAAAGCTCATGTTAACCACAAACCAAAAAACTACAGGATATGTACCTAAATAAATAAATAAATAAATAGGAATCCAAAGACAACACTACAGAAAATCATCAACATGTAAGAGGAGATAGAAAAAGAATAAGAGAGGAACAGAAAAGAACTACAAAACAAGTAGAAGAAATTAATAAGATGCAAGAACAGGATACCAATGAACAATTACTTTAAATGCAACTGGGTGAAATGCTCCAATCAAAAGACATAGGATGGCTTAATGAATAAAGAAACAAGACCTGGGTATATGTTGACTACAAGAGACCCCCTTCAGATTAAAAGACACACAAGGACATAAAATAAATAGATGCAAATTCATGCAAATTAAAATGAAAATAAAACCTGGGGTAGCAATATTTATATTAGAGAAAACAGACTTTAAAGAGACAAAGAATGATTTTTCAGTGATAACATTTATGCACCCAACATAGAAGCACCCAAATATATAAAGTAAATAGACAAACATGAAGGTAAAGATGAATACAGCAATAACAGCAAACTTTAACACCTCATTGACATCCAAGGATAGATCATCAAGACAGAAAACCAACAGTGGGCTTAAATTATGTCAGGTGGATTTAATGGATAGGTTGGAACATTTTTACCCTGAACATCAGAATATGTATACATATATTCTTTTCAAGTGCACATGAAATATATCTAGGGGCCACATGTTGGGCCACAAAACAAGTCTCAGTAAGTTTAAGAAAATCAAACTCATGTGAAACATCCTCTCTGATTACAAAGGTGTAAAACTAGGAATCAACCAGAAAAAAAAACAAAAACTGGGGAAAAAAAAAAAAAAAAAAACCCACCACACAACACATAGAGCCTAAATAACCTGCTACTAAACAATGTATGGGGCTCAGCAGCTGGCCTCCAATCCCACCACCACTTTCCTACTCTACTACCTCTGTCTGTGGCAGGCAAGGACACGTAAGGGAAATAATTTTATTTACCTGGTGACAGCAAGGTGCACCACCTGTAGCCAGGAGGGAAGGGAGACCTGCAGCACCCACCCAATGCAAGAGACTAGCACCTGGACAGCAGTTCATATGCCATGGTCAGGGTTGAGCTTCATAGTCATTCAACCTGAGGGTCAATCCCATGCATGAATGGGTCAACAGTGCCAACACTCAATTACAATAGGAAGGTTCACATAACCCACACAAGAGACATTCCTAGAACATTCAGCTCAGATGATCAAAAAGACTGCACCACCCAACAAGGATGGGGGCTACTGCATCTGACATCTAAAATACACTGGAAAAATACAAAGTAGTTGGATGAAGCAGAGGACTGAATCATTTATTTAGAAAACAAGACAAAACAGACACCCAATTAGAGCAGAAACAAAAAAATTAAGAGACCTAAGATGGCAGAGGAGTGAGTGGAAGCTACATTAACCTCCTCCCAGGACCAAACTGGAATTATAACTAAATTAAAGGAAAATCATCCTGAATAACCAACTGAACCCTAGCTGGAAAGAACCCTTATAGCCAAGGACATAGGAGAGAAACCCTTTCACTACATTGAGACTGGTAGGGAGTCTCAATGAGGAGATATAAGTGGACTGGCTGGGCTTCCACAAGCAGCAGCTGAAGTGCTGGTGGGAAATTTCAGTGCCCAGAAGTATGAGTTCCCCATGAGAAGTGTGGGGTGTAAACCCAAAGCTGGGCTCCTCAGCCTATAGCACCAGAGCTAGGAAAGAAACCAAAATAACATTTGGCTGTGAAAAGCAGTAGGGTTTCTGTCCACATGAGAGAGACAACTAGAGAGGCAGAGCTACTCTTAAAGGAACAATGCACAAAATTTCATTTGCAGCCACTTATCCCTGGGCTTTGACAGAGGAAGGAAAGACTGGACCAGAGATGTATGGGGAGAGTGGGATTCGTGGCTATGGGGAGGGAGGTGAAAGATCAACAGTCACGATCCCTGTGCTAAGTCATTCCCCATACATCAGAAGCCACCTTTTTCAGGGAGAGTATTCCTCTCCAAGGGGCATGACTGTCATCTGATTTCTCAATATAAACATTTCAAGTGAGAAGAGGTTGGCATGAAATATTCAAGCTGATGAAAAATAAGAACTACAACTAAGGCTAATTTACGCAGCAAGGTTTTCATTTAAACCGAGGAGAAGGCCCTGGCTGGTGTCTCAGTGAATAGGGCTGGCCTGCAAACCCAAAGGTTGCTGGTTCGATTCTCCAGTCAGGGTATATAACCAGGTTGCAAGCCAGGTCTCCAGCCAGGTCTGTAGTTGGAGGGAGGTGAAAGGCAACCATACATTAATGTTTCTCTCCCTTTCTTCCTCCTTCCCCTCCCCTCTCTCTAAAAAATAATAAATAAATTTTTTAAAATAAAATAAATATAATTGAGGAGAAATAAAGTGCTTCTCAGACAAGAAAAAATATAAAAGAGACTGCTAAAAACAAACTACTACTGCAACAAATGTTAAGGGGCTTTATGAAGGAGAAAAAGAAAAAGTGAAAAAGTAAAGGAAATAATTAAACAACAAAATGGCATTAAATACATTTTTATCAAGAATCACCTTTAATTTAAATGGCTTAAATGCTCCAATCAAAATACAGGGTAGCTGAATGGATGAGAAAACATGGTCTGATATATTTTGTCAAAAAGGGATCCACCTTTTGTGTAGAACAGAAGAGCTACACAGACTAAAAATGAAGGCATGAACAATGATATTTCATGCAAATGGAAAAAAAAATAGCTGGGAAGGCAATACTTATATTCAACAAAATAGATATTCAAACCAAGCCTATAAAGTAAGAAACAAAGAAGGACACTGCATAATGATAAAGGGAACAATCCAACCAGAGGATATAATCCTAGTAAACATTTATGCACACAACATAGGAGCACCTAAATATATAAAGTAAATCTTGATGGATTAAAGGGAGAAGCTGACAGAAATACAGTCAAGATAAGGGATTTTAACACCCCATTGACTTCAATGAAAAGATCTTCCAGACAGAATACAAGTAATGCCTTAAATGACACACTACAGGGTGGGGATTGACTCTGGGAGTAGTGGCTGGGCAGGGCGAGGAGAGCAATGGGAGAAAAACTGGGACAACTATAAAATAACCACAATTTACAAAGGCAAAAAAAAAAAAAATACACACTAGATAAAATGGATTTAATTGATATCTTATGAGCATTTCACCCTAAAATAGCAGAATATACATACTTTTCAAGTGCACTTGGAACACTTTTCAGACAGACCACACATTGGGATACAAAAACATCTCAGTAAGTTTAATAAGACTGAAATCATATTTAGCATCTTTTCTGATCACAATGCTATGAAACTAGAATAAACTACAAAAAGAAAACTGAAAAATATATAAAGACATAGAAGGTAAATAACATTATTAAACAATGAATGGGTCAACAATGACATCAAGATAAAAATCAAAAAATACTTGGAAACAAGTGAAAATCAGAGCACAGCAAACCAAAATCTCTGGGACACAGGAAAGCAATCCTAAGAGGAAAATGTATTCATTGTAGGCCTATCTCTAAACACAAGAAAAAGCTCAAATAAACAATCTAACATCAAATTTAAAGGAACTTGGAAAAGAATAGCAAACAAACCCAAACTGAGTATAAGGGATGAAATAATAAGGATCAGAGCAGAAATAAACAAAAGAGTCCAAAAAATGATACAAAAGATCAATAAATCCAAGAACTGGTTCTTTGAAAAGATAAACAAGACTGACAAACATTTAACCCATCTCATCAAGAAAAAAAAGAGGACCCAAATAAATAAAATCAGAAATGAAAGATAAGAAATAACAACTGACACCAAAGAAATACAAAGGACTGTAAGAAAATAAAAACAACTGTATGCCAAAAAAATTGACAACCTGAGTGAAATGGATAAATTCCTAGAAACATACAATTTTCCAAAACTGAATCAGGAAGAATCAGAATATCTAAATAAACAGATTACACCTGGTGAAACTGAAGGAGTAATAAAAAAAATCCCCAACAAGCAAAAGCCCTGGACTGAGTGGCTATACAGGTAAATTTTATCAAACACTCAGAGAACTAACATATCTACCTCTTGAACCATTACATAAAAGTTAAGAATAAGGAAGACTCTCAAGCTCATTTTAGATAGAGATACTACAAATAAAAAAGAAAATTATAGGCTAATATCTCTGGTGAACATAGATGCTTAAATCCTCAACATAATATAGCAAACAAGATTCAGCAATACATTTAAAAGATTATACTATATGATTAAGTGGGATTTATTTTGGGAATTCAAATTTGGTCCATGCAAATCAGTAAATGTGATTTACCACATAAACAAAATAAGGATAAAAATCATACGACTGTATTCATAGATGCAGGAAAAGCATTTAATAACATCCAACACTCATTTATGATAAAAACTTGCATCAAAGTTAAAATAGATGGAACACATCTCAACCTAATAAAGGTCATATATGCCAACATCACACTCAATGGGCAAAAACTATAAGCTCTCTCCTTAAGATCAAGAATGAGACAGAGCCCTAGCTGGTGGCACAGTGAATAAGGCTCCAACCTTATCCACTGGTTCGATTCCCAGCCAGGGCACAGAACCAGGCTGCGAGCCAGGTCTCCAGCCAGGTCTGTACCTGGAGGCAGGTGAAAGACAACCATACATTGAGGTCTCTCTCCTTTCCCCTCTCTCTAAAAATAATAAATAAATAAATCTTAAAGAAAAAATAAAGAACAAGACAGAAATTTTGGATTTCACCTCTCTTATTCAGCACAGTGCTGGAAGTCTTAGCCATACCAATCAGATAAGAAGAAGAAATAAAAGGCACCCATATTAGAAAGGCATCCTAACCGTCTCTAGTTACAGATGACATGATACTATACATATATATATATATATATATATGTCCCTAAAGATTCCAATAAGAAACTATTAGAACTGATCAATGAATTCAGCAAAGTAGCAGGATACAAAATTAATATCCAGTTATTATTTATGTATTTATATAGAAGTAATGAACTACCAGAAAGGGAACTTAAGAAAACAACCCCATTAATGATTGCTTCAAAAAGAATAAAATATATAGGAATAAATCTCACCAAGGATGTCAAATACCTGTACTTGGAAATTATAAGACACTGAAGAAAGAAATTGAAGAAGATATAAATAAGTGGAAGCACATACCATGTTTATGGATAGGAAGAATTAGCACCATAAAGTGTCCACGCTTTATGCGATTTATACATTTAACACAATTCTATCAAGATACCAATGATGTATTTCACAGAACTAGAACAAATATTTCAAAAATTTATATGGAACCACACAAGGCCCCACATAGCACCAGTGATCCTGAGAAAGAACAAACATGGAGGAATCATGCTACCTAATATCAAGCTATAGTAATGCCATAGTAATCAAAGCAGCATGGTACTGATATAAAACAGACACACAGATCAATGGGAAAGAATGGAGCGCCCAGAAATAAATCCGTACCTTTATAGTCAATTAATATTCAACAAGAAAGCAAGCATAGACAATGGTTGATAGTTTATTCAATATGATATTGGAAAAATTGGACAGATACATGAAGAAAAAATGTAACTAGACCACCTCTTATACCACACACAATAATAAACTCAAAAAGGGTCAAAAACTTAAATATAGACCCCAAAACATAAAAATCCTAGAAGAAAACATAGGCAGTAAAATCTCCAACATTTTATCTGATATATCTCCTCTGGCAGGGGGAAAACAAAATAAGTGGGACTATATCAAACTAAAAAGATTTTGCCCACCAAAAAAAAAACACACAGAATGAGTGAACATATTTGCCAATATAGATGATAAGGGGTTACTATCTAAAATTTATAAGGAACTTATAAAATTCAAACTAAAAAACCAAACAATCAATTTACAAAATGGGCAAAGGACCTGAATAGACAGGTGGCCGACAGACATATGAAAAGATCCTCAACATCACTAATCATCAGAGAAATGCAAATTAAAACCACAATGAGATATCACCTCACACCTGTCAGTCATCATCAATAAATCAACAAACAACAAATGCTGGCGAAGATGTAGAGAAAAGAAAACCCTCTTGCACTATTAGTTGGAATGCAGATTGGTACAGTCACTGTGGACAACAGTATGGAGTTTCCTCCAAAAATGAAAGATAAAACTGTTTTATGACCCAGAGGTTCCACTTCTGAAAATTTATTCTTTTAAATATCCCTAAAACACTAGTTCAAATGAATGTGTGCATTCTTATGATCGTTGGCACATTATTCAAGATTTGGAAACAGCCCAAGTAGTCCATCAGTATATGAGTGGATAAAAATGCTGTGGTACATATGTACTCAGTGTAATATTACTAGGCCGCCATAAATGAGAAAGAAATCTAACCCTTATGACAGCATGGATAGACCTGGAGGACATTATGGTAAGTGAAATAAGTCCCTCGGAGAAAAATAAGTAAAGTACCATGTGATCTCACTTATATGTGAAATCTAATAAACAAACTGAACTAGCAAGCAAAACAGTGACAGACTCATAGATAGAGTAGGATGACAACTGTCAGCAGGGGAACAAGGGTCTGGGGTGTGGGTGGGGTGAAGAGTGAGATTGAACAAAAAAATAGGGAAAAAAGAGAAAAAAATTCATGAACATGGACAACAGTGTGGTGATTGGTGAAGGGAGAAAGATGGAGAAGGGTAAAGACAGTATAAATGGTGTTGGAAAGAGTCTTGGCTTGGAGTGGTGAACACACGCTATGATATACAGATGATGTGTTGTAGAACTGTGTACCTGAAACCTGTATAATTTTGTTAACCAGTATCACCACAATAAATTAAATAAAAAAGGAAACAACATGATAGGCATGTTTAACAAACATTAGACTGACCCTTAAGTCTTAAAATATATAAAATTAACTCAAAAAGACCATAAATAAATACATCAAATTTAAAACTGTAAAATCTAGTAGAAGAAAAAAAAAGGAGTAAACCCTAGCGTTCTTGGGCAGATACAACAATATAGATACAACAATAAAACTATGATTCATAACTTTTTAAAATTTTTCTAAATTGGATATCAACAAACTGAAAATGTTTGCATTTAGAAGATATTGGTAGGAAATTAAAATACAAGTCACAAATTAGAAAAAACATTTGCAAAAGCTTATATGATAAAAAGTTAGCAGAATGACTAAAGAATTCTCAAAACTTGAAAATCAGAAAGCAAGCAACCCACTTTTAAAAATGGATAAAGGAGAGATGATGGCGACAGAGTAGAGAGCAGTGCTGATGGTGTTCTCGAGTACCAGAGCAGCTAGAGGACAGGATAGGGAGCGTGAGACGTCTTCAGGACCCTAGGAATTGGAGCGGGCAGCATCTGGACACAGGGGAGCACAGCCCAGAGGCAGAGGAGGCCAGCAGGACAGTAGGTGAGGCGGTTCCCGACCGACCGGCCGGTGGGCCGAGGTCAGCTCTGGACAGGGGCGGCTCTGCCCACAGGGGCGTGTTTGACCGAGGCAGCTCCAGGCTCCCTGGTGACTGGAAGTCTCAACAGTGAAGTGCGGGCAGCGAGGGCAAACGCCGTAGGGAACGCAGAATTGAACTCTTGCAGGGGAGGGACTGTGTGAGAGACTCACTCCGGCAACAGGGAGAGGAGGCTCCGCGCAGGGCTGGAGGTGGAGAAGAGTCCTGTGGGAAGCCGGAGCGGGGGAGTGGGAAGTGCACCGGTTGGGGCGGCGAGAGGGCCAAAAACAGTGCTGCTGGGCCACTGGGGAAACAGCAGTTGGAGGTCCCTGTGAGGGGGGAGGCCCAGCTCTGCGCAACCACACAGGCCCCCAGGCTCCGCAGGAAACTCCAAATGGCGAGCTGGCGAGCTGGGAACTAGTAGCGGGGGCAACTGACCCGCCATTGCCAGAGACCAAGGCCGCAACACTCACGCCTGGGAGGGGCTCATCACAGAGGCCACTTAAAGGACTCCGCAGAGAGCTGGTTGGCTTGGAGGAGTGGTGCCTGCCCCGAAAGGGCAGGATAGTATAGGCGACCCAGACAGTGTTGACGGACAGGGGCGGCCTCCTCCCAGAACTGCAGGGGCGGGGCCAGTTGTCAGAGGGACTGGCAAAGTTGCGGGCTGTCCTGCAGGGGTGCTGGGTGCTCGTCCTGGGCTGGAACCTCTGCCAGGAGTGGGAGGGGGCTCCCTGTGGGCTCCAGAATACCGGCAGCCCTAACACCCAGCCAAGCTGCGGAAGGCCCAGCCTACCTGGGGGAAGACACTCAGAATCAGCCCTGAATGTGACAATCAGAGACCCTGCCACATGCCAAGACTGGCTAGAATATAGACTATAGACTGTAAAGTCCTGTCCAAGAAAAAGAGGCAGCCTCAGGAAAGGGATTGCTGCTAATCTCAAGCACCTGAGTTATACCAAGAGCAATATGAACTATTAATCCCCAACATATCCTTTGCAAAAGTTACTTCTCACATATTCTTAATCCCCTCCATACCCCAATCCACCTAAATACCCAAGACCCTCCCCCTACTCTCGAATTAAAGTCTACTCATTCTGTGGCTATAACGCATTCCCAGTCCTCAATCTAAGTATTTCTCCCTTCCCCAGCCACCTAAACCCTTTGTTCTTTTCTTCCTTCCTCTTTTTTTTTTTTTTTTCCTTTTCCTTTTCTTCCTGGTAAAGCCCACAGGTTCTGGCTCCACCTGGACCAATCAGAAATCATAAAAGGAGAACAGACACCTGAAATCTTTCTTTATTAATATCGATTTCTCTTTATCTTGTGACTTTCTCCCACTATTTTTTTCCCTTCCTTCCTTCCTTCCTCCCTTCCTTCCTTCCTTCCTTCCTTCCTTTCTTTCTTTCTCCTTTCTTTTCTCCCTGATAAAACCCACTGGTCCTAACTCCACCTAGACCAAACACAGACCATAAAGGGTGAACAGACACCTAAACCTTTTCTTTATTAATATTGATTTCTCTTTCTCTTGTGACTTTCTCCCTTTTTTTCTTTCCTTTTTTTTTCCTCTGCAAAAAGCCCTCAGGTCCAGGCTCCATCTGGACTAGTCAGGGATTATTAAGGGTGAACAGCCAACTAAATCCTTTCTTCTTATTATTTTTATCATTTTTATTTCTTTTTTCCTTTTGCATTTTTTTTGTTTGTTTGTTTGGTTTGGTTTGGTTTGGTTTGGATTTTTGTTTTTGGGGTTTTTTTTTTGTTTGTTTGTTTTTGTTTTTGTTTCTGCTAAAACCCCACAGGCCGAGAATACAACCAGACAGCCCAAATAAAGGACACACCAAGAACAGCAAGTGGAGAAAATCTGGGAGACGGCAACATTGAACTCCACAAATCTCCTATCACAGAAGGGTGCTCAACTAAGGCAAGGAAGCAAAGCAGGTTAACCCAAGGAAAGAACAAAAATAAATAAATAAATAAAAAGCAAGAACAGACACCCAAAATGGGGAAAAAAAGAATCAGTCCATCACCAAAAGGAAAGGAAGAATACCCAGAAAGATCACAAAATGAAAGAGAGGCACCTGGAATATCAGATAAGGAATTCAAAAGAATGATGATAGAGAAGCTCAGTGAGCTCAGCCACATCAAAGAAAACTGTAAACAACTCCAGGAGAACTACAAAGAACTCCAGGGAAATTACAAAGAATTCCAGGGAAATTACAAAGAACTGCAGGGAAGTTACAAGGAACTTACTGAGAACTACAACAGCATGTAAAAGGACATGGAAACTATCAATAAGTGCCAGGAGGAAATGAAGAATACAATTTCTGAATTGAAGAATACAGTAGAAGGAATCAACAGTAGGCTAGAGGAAGCAGAGGACTGGATCAGTGAGTTGGAGGATAATGTAGACAAATACTCCAAAAAAGGCTGAACAAGACTGAAGAGGGGTTAAGAGAGCTGCAGGACAACATGAAATGTAACAACATCCGTATCATAGGGATACCAGAAGCAGAAGAGAAACAAGGAATGGAAAACCAGTTCAAAAAAGTTATGATAGAAAATTTCCCTAACATGATGAGTGAAAACATGAATCCAGTTCAGGAAGCACAGAGGGTCCCAATGAGGATCAACCCAAACAGACCAACACCAAGACACATTATTATTAAAATGGCTAATTTCAAAGACGAAGAGAGAATCCTAAAAGCATCAAGAGAGAAAAGACAAATAACATACAAAGCGGCTCCAATAAGGCTATCAAATGATTATTCAACAGAAACAATTCAAGCCAGAAGGGAATGGCAGAAAGAATTTCAAGTCATGGTAAACAAAGGCCTGCAACCAAGAATACTCTACCCAGCAAGGCTCTCATTCAAGATAGAAGGAGAAATAAGGAACTTCCCAGACAAAAAAAGACTAAAAGAATACATCTCTACCAAACCAGCATTGCAAGAAATGCTAAAGGGTCTGCTATAAAAATAAGTAAACAAATGAAATGAAGAACAGAGAAAGCCAAAGAGGAATACAGACACAGAGGGAGAAAATGGCAATGAATAAGTATCAATCAATAATCACCTTAAATGTAAATGGATTAAATGCACCAATCAAAAGACATAGGGTAGCCGAATGGATAAGACAACATGACCCACATATATACTGTCTTCAAGAGACCCACCTCAGAACAAAAAATCGACAGAGTGAGAGTGAAGGTATGGAAAACTATATATCAAGCAAATGGACATGAAAAAAAAAAAAGCTGGAGTAGCAATACTGATTTCAGGTAAAATAGATTTTATAATGAAGGACATAAAAAGGGACAAAGATGGACATTTCAAAATACTTAAGGGAACAATCGATCAAGAAGAAATAACTCTGATAAACATATACGTGTGGGGGGACAGAGGGGAGCAAAAAGGGGATGGATGTAATACAACAACAATAAAATTAAAAAAAAACAAAACATATACGCACACAACATAGGAGCTCCGAAATATATAAGGAAAATCTTGGAAGACTTTAAGAAAGACATAGACAGCAACACACTAATAGTAGGGGATTTTAATACCCCACTATCAATAATGGACAGATCTTCCAAACAAAAAAATCCCCAGAGATGTTGTGGCATTGAACAACATTCTGGAGGAAATGGACCTAACTGATGTATACACAGTCTTTTACCCCAAAGAAGCAAAATATACATTCTTTTCAAATGCACATGGATCATTCTCCAAGATAGACCACATGCTATGTCACAAGACAAGCCTCCACAAATACAGGAAAATTGAAATCATACAAAGTATCTTCTCAGATCACAATGGCTTGAAACTAGAAACCAAATTCAAGAGAAAAACCCAAAAATTCTCTAACTCATGGAGACTGAATAACATGCTTTTAAGCAATGAAGGGGTCAACAATGAGATCAAAGATGAAATCAAAAAGTTCCT
>PVIW01017367.1:0-14224 GCA_004026585.1 Noctilio leporinus
TGGTTGTAAATTTGCCATGAATTTAATGCACTTTGTATGAACTGGGGACACTACTACTGATTATGTTTAATCAGTCTTCACAATTTTTAGCTGTAGAGTCTCTGTGGCCTTATTTTGGCTCAATTCTCCTAGGTAGGAAATCCACCTGCTTAAGGACATAGCTTCTTAGGATCTTCCTAACTTCCCTAAATGGAAATAGCAAGGTACTCAGATTTTCTAATCATTCATGTTTGCTTTTAAAAAAGGAAGATAGGACCTGGCTGGTGACACAGTGGATAAGGCACTGGCCTACGAACCCTAAAGGTTGCTGGTTCTATTCCCAGTCAGGGCACATAACCAGATTGCAAGCCAGGTCTCCAGCCAGGTGTGTAGCTGCAGGCAGGTGAAAGGCAACCATACATTGATGTTTCTCTCCCTCTCTGCCTATCTCCCTTCCCCTCTCTCCAAAAATGATAAATAAATAAATAAATAACCTTTTAAATGAGTAAAAAAGGAAGATAATAATGGTGCCCTTTGTCCTTTTATATTGATTTACTGTCAGGATGTAACGTACTTCGCCTAAAAGCAATCACATAAAAAGGAAATCCTAGTAAATATTAACTATTATTATATTTCATTAAGTACTTTAATTTTGGCCCCCATAAAAGCTGTGATAGGTAGAAGAAATTATATCTGACTCAGAGTAGTAAAATGACTTAATATTGCACAGAAGTAACTAACTTTGAACCCTTTTCTTTTGACCTTGAGCTAGTTGTCTTTTTATTAGATCTCAATTGAAGACTTATTTTCACCAAAATTCTTTTTACAGAAAACCATAGCCCATAAGTACAGTGATTCTGGTATCAGGCAGTCAATATATTTTGTGACCCCATGGAAGAACATTTTTAATTATTTAACTAATTAGATTATAATCTAAATATATCTAAATATCATTTACCCTTAAAAATACCAGAGTCTCACCCTGGCTGGTGTGGCTCAGTGGATTGAGCACCAGACTGTGAAGCAAAGAGTTGCCAGTTCCATTCCCAGTCAGGGCACATGCCTGGGTTGCAAGCCAGGACCCTAGTTGGGGACACATGAGAGGTAACCATACATTGATGTTTCTCTCCCTCTTTTTCTCCCTCCCTCCCCCTCTCTCTAAAAATAAATAAATAAAATAAAAAATACTATAGTCTCTTAGGAAAATGTCTGATTCCAAGCCTAAAAGACAGAAATGTACAAGGTGAGCCTGGAATATCTTGTTACACCATAAAGCAAGAATGATTATCGAGGATCATTAGGACTGTACAAAAATACAAGATAACTCAGAGTCAGATTCCTACTGACAAAGAGGTAAGAATTTGAAAGTCACTAAAGAACTAATTGTAATGGATTGAAATGTGTCAATTACATTTAAATCAAATATGTCAAAATGACGCAAGAGTAAAACCTTTTTGACCACTTCTGAAGAAATTTAAGGAACCAACTCATTACTCTGAAAATAGGTAAATAAAGGGAAAGAATCAACTATATTTTATATATTATCTATATGGACTATGCTTTAGGGTAACCGCATAGTGAAGGGGAGGTGGTGGTTTCTTCTTATTGAAACCAATGAATAAACAAGGTATGACAGAATTGATCTATTTTGCAATTTCTAGTAAATTAATGGATCTAGGCCCTGATTCTCAATGGCTATTAGCATCACACAGAAAGATAAAACCAGATATTACCTACCACCTAATTAAAGTATATTAATCTTAATAAGGTTATAATCCTTATAAAAATCAACCCCAAATCTGGTCAGCCTCTACCAATTCATAGGAAACATAAGAAACAAAGAAAAATACAAAACAATGCCATGTTGGGGGCTCAGTTGGTTGGAGCATTGTTGTCCTCTACACCAAAAAAAGGTTGTGGGTTTGATCCCTGGTCAGGATCATACCTAGGTTGCACATTCAATCTTAGTCAAGGTGCATACAGAAGGCAACAGGTTGATGTTTCTCTTCCACATCAGTGCTTTTCTCTCTCTCTCTCTCTCTCTCTCTCTCTCTCTCTCTCTCTCTCTCCCCCTTTTCTCGCTCTAGAAATCAGAGAACATATCCCCAGATGAGAATAAACAATATACAAAACAACACATCGAGGGTGCAGTAATCAAAAATCAGATCCTAGGGAACCCTATGGGACAAATACCTTGGTTTTCTTAACAAATAAATTTCAAAAAATGGGGGGTGTGGCAAAGAACCTATAAATATCAACACGGACCTTGTTAAATAAATTACAGTGTATTTGTACAAAGAGGTAACTAACATTCAGATTGATAAAGGATTAGGGAAGATGTCTAAAATACATTGATCTTGTCTGCATGTTATTATGACTTTAATCTAATCATATTGAAGAAAGCTCATGATATTATACATTGGAAAAGTATTTTTAGTCATAAGAAGCCATTACTAAGCCATGTATATCAAATGTAAAGTAATATACACATATAGTGCTATCAATTTTTAGATATTTTCTTATCCTAAGCCTTAAACAGCAGCTCTGTTATATTATTATAATTTAAATCATAAAATAAAGCACAACGGGGAAAATATATTGTCAAAGTGAGTATTCCTAGTATACTTTTTGTTTGTACCAGGTAATTCAATATATATACTTAGTTTCCTTTGTTTTTAGTGTTAATCTTAAAAACTTGAAAAATATTTATTGTTACTGAACATCCATTTATGAACTTGACCCTGTTCTTCTCTGTGGGACCACGAACCATTTATTTTTCACTTTAATTGTGGAACTTAGAGCAGGGTATCCTGTTCACTATGTGTGGAAAGTAGAAGTCTTAGGTCATCATTGAGACACTCTGCATTAAGATCCCGAGAAAAGTAATTTTCTCAAGTGAAATTGATGGCTACCCCAAAATAACTGACAATTCCTTTTTCATGGTAAAATGGATAGTAAATGTATTTCTAATGGAAAATCTGTTGTGCTTTGTTTGTGCTCCTAAATGTAACAAGGTGCTCTACTCTTTCACGAGGAGCATTTACTGATTTTAATTCGTGTGTAATTTTGCCATCTGTATTTCCCTTTGGACTTAAGAAATGTGCTGTTATTTCCTGTTAAAAATTATAAATTTACTTTGCTCTCTGGAGGCAGATGGTCCAAGACTCTGTTCTATGAAGAATAAAGAGACTAAGGATTGTGCTTCTCACTCTTTGATACCCTCTCAGCCCTAGGGAAACACTGATACACCCGTGTGCATGCCTGGTGTGAAAACTGGGACAGGTCAGCCTTAAGTTAGGGAATGCTCTGTGCTAGAGAAGTTTGTCATCCAAAGAGTCATAAGATTCTTTCAAATGCTCTATGCTTGATACTTAACATATAGGATGATATTTTACTTATTGCACTATTGGTGGGAATGCAGACTGGTACAGCCACTGTGGAAACCAGCCTAGAGTGTCCTCAAAAAACTAAAAGTGAAACTTTGGCTTGACTCAGCAATCCCATGTTTGGGAATATAGCCTGAAAATACCAAAACACCAATCAGAAAGGATATATGCACCCCTTTGTTCATAGCAGTGTTATTAACCATAGCCAAGATCTGGAAACAGCTCAAGTGCTCATCAGTAGATGAATGGATAAAAATGTTGTGCTACATTTACACAAGGAAATAATACACAACTGTAAAAATGAAGGCACTCTTACCTTTTTCGACAGACCGTAGGTGAACCTGGAGAACATCACACTCAGAAATAAGCCAGTCAGAGAAAGACAAATAGCATATGATCTCACCCATAAGTGAAATCTAATGAACAAAAGCTGGTGAACAAAATAGATCCAGAGGCATGGATATGTAGAACAGACTGACTCAGAATCTCAGAGGTGAGGGGGACAGGGCTGGATAAAAGGAGGTGAAGACATTAGCCAAAGAGTATATATGTGTATAGGCATGGCCCATAGACACAGACAACTGTGTGCTGAAGGTGGCTGGTGTGGGTGGTGGGGCTGGACAAAAGTAGACAAAGGCAGGGGATTGGGGAACACCTGTTAATAATATTTAAAAAGTTACTTCCCAAGAGGATTGGAAAAAACATTTCCTTCAGAGAGCTGAAGTACCTTCCAAGAAGAAATAGTGTGAGTTGCGAATGAGAATCGCTATCAGGGGTTATTTTCCAGCTATGCCAGAAATCCAACAAAGGTGCCCTTTATTAATAAGGATGCAAAACACAATTCTGTGTTCCTTAACCAGGACCAAGTGTTCCCTTTTCAGTCTTCTACCTTTTTCCACAGACGCCCATGGAATCCATCTATAGGTACTTGGCCTTCAACTTTTTGAAAGTAGACTTTCCCAATAACTTGGCACCGTCAGGAGAAAAATTATACATGAGCGACTGGGTCAAATGCTGGCTTAGAACTTTTCTGTTCGTCCCTTTCATTGACTCTTGGTCCACACATTGTTAACAGCCACTGGCCCACACAGATCCCCCAAGGCTCCGATTACTGTGTGTTGCACACCCCTCTCCCCGATTCCACTCACCCCCTCTCCTACCTCCCAAGAATTCAGCAGGATTTTGCTTCCTACAGCCTAGGTTGGATCCTCTGTATGGCCAAGCAAACGCTGCCCTCTGCAGGAATTTATGTGAAATTGCAACCTGTTTTTGGCTTCTTCCCCTTCTTAAAAGCTCTTTCCTGAGAAAATTTCTTTAATAAATCACTGGCACATGAAACGTCATGTTAAGGTCTGCAAGTGGGGAACCTGACCTAGCTACCATTTTTCATCCAAATATTTTAAAACAAATGTAAAAGAGGAGCTTGTCTTTTACATGGGAACAATCCCATGAACAAGTCAAAATACAAGTTGGAAAAAGATGTTTGGAACTGACAACAAAGGGCTATTCGCCTAATACATAAAGCGCTTTTAAGCAAATCAATTCCAAGTGACCCAAACCTAACATGAGAAATGGACATGTACATTAAAATCACAGGAAAGAAAATTAAAAAAGTAAAGAAAAAAATCACAGCAAAGAAAGTAGGAATGGCTCAATTTCTCAAAAGTGAGAAATTTTGATTTCTCAATTATAAAATTATGAATAAAAGAAATAAAAGATATTATGATTAAAGGAATAAAAGAAATTATGATTAAAATGACAATAACGTCATATTTTTACGTCACTTAGAAAAGTGTAAGAATACAATGTTAGCTTGTGTAAGAGGAAATAAGGCTCAATTTTTGGAGGAAGTGTTAAATGATATGTTCTCTTTAAGCGTTAGCATTACATATTACACTTTAAGATGGAAATGACTTGCCTTTGCAACACGTTGCTCTCTTTCTCATTCTTTTTAGGTTCTGTAATAGCTTTTGCTATTGTGTAAATGTTTACATCCCCTCAAAATTCATATGTTAAAATTCCAATAGCTGACATGGTGTGTATTGGTATTAGGAAGTGGGGGTATTGGGAGCAGGTTAATTTATCTAAAGAGGCCTCAGTGAGCTCTCTACACCCTTCCAGGTGTGAAGATAAAACAAGAAAAGAAGCCTGAGACTCAGAAGAAGGCCCACCTCTTTCTAAGCCACCCAGCCTGTGGTCTTTGTCATAGCAACCCAAGTAGACTAAGAATTATGTACTTACTTGCTTTTGTTTTCCCTTACTAGAATGGAAGCTCCAAAAAGAATAGTGCCTGGTCTCTGCATTGTCCTTCACACCTACATTTGTCATGTAACACATACTCCATTTTAAATGGTTGAATCAATAAATTGAGTTATTTGGAGCCTGTGGTGTGATTTGAGGTGTTGTATCTGAAATTCTCCATTAGCCAATCACTGAAGGCACTGTGGGAATCTATTTAAATCTAAATAGAAGTAAAATAACTAAGGAATTGGAGTGAGAGAGAAATACATTTTAACAGAGGTTGTGGGCCAGCTAATAGTTTTAATTAATTGCAAATAAGTAGATGACAGACCTTGGTGACAGTATGGGGGGACTTGCTTGGGTTGTTGAGATTATAGCCAAGAGAAATTTCTAGGGTACAGAGAACAAAACAGAACCAAAAAGCGGGCAGGGTATCACTGTCTATCAGAATGCTTTAAGCAGAGAAGGAAAAAGCAGGGTGCAGAGAAAACCAAAGGCATCAATCAGCACAGGTTGAGAAACTGGAAAATAATGGGTTATAAGAGTTTGGGGAGACAGCAAGCCCTAAGGCACAGATGTGGAGGAATTATAGGGGATACATGGCATTATTTCTGGGTTGAGAGAAAAATGTTTGTGGTGCCAGCCAATCTGGTAAAAGTATGACAAATAATGGAAAGCCCCCAACTTTGCCCCTGGTGGGAATACGAAAGGAGAGGGGCAGGGTTGGTGTGTGAAATAATCTCTGTTTATTCTGCTGGGGTCCATGGGCACACCTGCTACAGGAGCTGACGGTTTCTGAAGCTCTGGTTTGAGACTTGGTTCCAACCACACTCCTCTAGGTACTCTTTACAGTTCTCTCTCACAGATTAACATTTTGTATTCTAAATCTTTAAAGACAGCCAGAAACATCTCACACATCACTCAAGCCAGACTGTTAATGAAACCAGTCTTTTGACCTGCAAAAACCCACATAGCCTCACTAAAACCGGTTATTTTCCTCATCCCAATTGCTGAATTAAAGCCCTCCAGGACTTCATCAATGAAGTAAATAGAATTCTAACTTGTGAACCCAAAGTATTCAACTAAAATTTGGTTGACCTGAGGTTAAAAACCAAAGTTTAGTGGCATCTATAAAATAGAAACAATACTTATTATTAGGATTAAATGCAGCCACATGTTATAAAATGTGTCTGAGAGGGAAGGAGGGGAGAGGAATGAAAAGAAAGGGAAAATCTTAAACTGTTAATTACTGCTCAACTGTCTTCTAAGGTTTGGGACTAAGGCTAGACTCAAAGTAGTGCCCCTTGTCCTCTGTTTCCTCAATATATCTATTAGGTCTATCCAGAACGTATCCAGCCATGAATATTAAAAAACAGAGATATTTATTGAAGAAGATACAGGATACAAGGAACATTGTTCAGAGGATAATGATGCCTCAGTTCCCTTCACAGTAGGCACCTTGAGACCTCACACAATTCACCCAATGGCCATCAGCTGACCTGTTGTATTTTCCTAAATCTCATTGATGGTCTGAAATTTCTGCCCTTTCAAAGGTGATTTTAGTTTTGAGAAAAGCCAGAAGTCTCAGGGTGCCGCATCTGGACTGTAGGGAGGCTGAGTCACATGGGTGAGTTGATGCTTCACCAAAAATGTCTGCAGGAGACGTGATGCATGAGTGGGCGTGGATTATGATGACACTGCTAATCACCAGTTGCCCTTAAATGCAGCCTTCTGAATCATCTGAAGAGTTTCTGTGGAGGAATGTTCAAGCTTAATGCAAAATTTGATGCAGATTTGTTGCTCTCCTCAGTCATTTTGAATGTGACAGCTCACTCAATGGCATCTATCACCCCCACTGACTTGTACAGTGAAGTCACCATTGTTCACACATGCGCATTCCAATCCACTCCCTTTGGCTGCCAAGTTACATTGATGTTACTCAAACTTGTTCTCATTATATTAACAATGGCAGACTTCTTCCAGAAAGACCTCTGTGTATCACCAAAATGTATGGGTTTAGTAACTTTGGGCCCAGAACTACCCATCATCCCCCATTGTATTTTCTAAGAAAATTGTTAACAAGGCTGTCCTTCAAATAATCGCTGTTGGTAAAGTTAGATGCCAGGGAGGAAGGAATTTTAAACTATCTTTTTAGGCTCTTCTGAGTGGTCCAAAAATTACATTGACATAAAACAGGTTAACAGAAGAAAATAACCAAGTATAAGTATGTAGGTATATACAGGAGTTCCATAAAAATTAGTATGAATGTGGCCATCTTTGTCAAAAATATCAAAGAAGATCTAAAATATATTGTCAAATAAGATCATAAGTCATTTGTGAAACTCTAGTTATCCATTTAACCATTGTGACAATTCAACACTTCACAAATACAGAAAGTGTAAATTAAATTAATTTTTTAAAATATTAAAACCTGATGAAGACAGTGTGAATCACAGTTGGTAAGACACAAAATTTTGCACTCTAGGAAGGTAACTTTAAAATGTAAAGAAAAATCCCTTACAATCTATTATCAAAAGTAGATGAAAGTCCAAGAAAAGTCCATTTAGCATATAAAAGAAAATTAAGTTTTACCACTGGTATTAAAATTTATTTTTAAAAACCCTTGTAATAACAACTTAACTTTTACAGCTTGATTACAGAAAGTGAAGTTCTTTCTCTTTTTCTTCCTTCCCATTCTGAGACAACTCAGATAGCATTACTTTTTGGAAATTCCCTTTTGGGAAATTCATCACCATTCCTCATATCATTTTGCCCCTCAAACATATCCTACTTTTCCTATATATAGACTTGTTTTCCTTATTCGTTTTTAGGAGTTTTAATCACATACATTAATTATATTTTTAACATTAGAAACTTTAAGAAGTAAACAATTATAAACTGTCTTTGCATTGTATGTTGTGCCTTAGCAAACATGTAGATATATTTTATAATTTTAAAAAACATGCCTTGTGCCCTGGCTGGTGGCACACTGGATAAGGCGCCGGCCTGCGAACCCAAAGGTCGCTGGTTCAATTCCCAGCCAGGGCACATAACCAGGTTGCAAGCCAGGTCTCCAGCCAGGTGTGTATGTGAAGGCAGATGAAAGGCAACTGTACATTGATGTCTCTCTCTCTCTCTCTCTCTGCCTCTTTCCCTTCCTCTCTCTCTAAAAATAATAAATAAAATATTTTTAAAAGTGCCTTTTTAAATAACACAATCTTTTAACATAATATAAGAAGTGCTTATTAACAGACTCAAAGTTATCTGTAGTTGCTTTGTCATAGAAAGTTAATGGTAGATACACTTACTTTCAGCAATTAATGTTTCATTATTTTATTTTATTTGGGAATGATCTAGATAGTCAATCAATTCCATCATTTAACTCAACTTAGCGAAAGTCTAATTTCAAGTTACCAAAGGATTCTGTTTCTTGAAACTATTTTAGGTACTTATACCACAAAACATTATTATACTTCCACATTATCTCAATTATATTTATTTAATTTACTTGGTTTTATATATGTATCTATGAAAATTTTTATTACACCAAGTTACTTTTTCTTGCCAACAAAGTTTATAGCAGAGATAACTTAATTTGACTTGTAGTAAACTTAGATTGTATAAAAGTATTATAATAAATGTGGATGACTCTAAAGACATGTCAATAAACCCAAATCAGCTTTGGTATAGAATATTTCCCAGATCATCACATAAACCTGAAGTTTACTGGAGTTAGTTTTTATTATATTTTTAAATATATTTAAGTGCTTCATTGTAAGCCAATGAAATAGCACTCTATAAATTAATTCTGGCAACGCTGCTCAGAGGTAGAAAGTACCATGCATTTATAACACACACACGTATACATACACATACATGCAGAGAGTTTGTAGCTTCCATTAAAAGTGTTTAGTCTTGAGATGGGTACAAAATACAAAACTCACCAGTTTATAAGTATAGGCTACATTTCTCAGCTCAGATGGCTATGGTTTTTCACTATTTGTGGAGAAGACGCTTAATATTTTTATTTGCCCTTGACAATTTTAAGGAAGGTGTAGGGTAATTTTAGGCTAGAGTGCCTTTCAACATTTTGTACTTTTGAAAAGGCCCTTTTTCCTCTTTTTCCCCCCTTTGACTTCAGGTTCTAGTAATTGATTCAACTGGGCTCTGCTTCAGGCAATTGTAAACTGTTTATATTATTTGATTTTGTAGAGATTTGCAAGACAAAGACAGTTGCTTCTGGTAGCCCTGAAACTTCTGCTTCCAGATTATCTATTTTCTAATTACTTATAGAAGGTCTGTGGGATGGATGAGGAGGTGGGGAAATTTTTAAAGGAGGGAATTTGTTCGATTTTTGTTTTAAGTCTTAGTCTTCTTTCATCTTAGGCTTGCTGTTATATTTCTTTATATGAGAGCCCTCTAATTTTTTTTTTTCCTTTCAAACATAGTCAATTCAAAACAGATCCAGCATCTGGCCATTGAGAAGTAGGATTTATTAGCCTTAACAGCAACCCTAACCAATAATCCTTTTTATGGCTTAACAAAAGACACAGGAAACGTCCAACTTGAGAGTGCAAAAAAATGGAGCCCTCACAAGATTCAAAAAGTTCACTGCCAGAGCTAGCTTAAGAAAGTATAGACCTTTGTCGTCATAAGCAGAGACAACAAAGGTTGAGTCTGTGTGAGGAACAAGATAGCAAGTGACTTTCAAACTAGGCTAAGCCACAGTGGACAATTATTAATGGGTAGGCCAGACAGCAAATGAATCAGGAAGTCTCTGAGTAAATAGGATAACAAAGATGGGGCTACAGTACACAGGTGAGCACATGACAGCACGTAGGGCTAGGGACTTCCACAGCCTGTCGCAGATCCCTCTGAGAGCAAAGGAAAGGAGGGATGGCCATATTCAAGCCGAAAGTTGTCCACGCTAGGGTTTAAACTGCCCGATCTCCTCTTTGGACATGATCACACCAGACTGTGACTCCGAAGTACTCAGCCAATGAGGAAACGGGGACAGGGATTGCTTGGTTCAGGGATAAAATCCTTAGTTTTCCCACTTTTGTGTGTCTGCCCACCAGATACCACCAGGCACCCACTCTTGCAAGAACGCAAGAATGCTTTCACTATACTCCTGACCTCATTGTCCATTTGTTTTACAGACTGGTTGAGCATATTTCTCATAGTCTATAAGGCTGGCCCCTTATAGACTGGGACTCCTTACAACAAATGTCCTTGATACCTGGCATGACTGAACAAAGACACAAATTGATGCCAGTCACAAGCCCAGGTTCTTACATGTGTTTCTGACCAGCTGGCTAGAGTTGCTTAGAAATTCAGTCTGACTGACTGCGAAATGCCCACCAATATGTGCAACTTCTGGATGGCAGAATATTCTTGCTATTCAAAAAGCCAAGCTCTCAAGACATAGAACAACACAAATAATGTAACAGAAATAAAGAACAGTGACTACCTGTGGGGGGAAATGGAGCAATACAGCCAAAAGTACTTGCCAAGTTTACCAGTCACTAAACCCCAAAGATCTAGCTACACAGGGATTTTTCCGTGCTAATTAAAATTTAGGAAGGGAGAAAGAGGATTCTTAAGCCACGTTAGTGTCCAATAGACACTACAGGCAGAGAGACCTGGGAGCTGACATAGTAAGAACTCTTACTTTATCAGCTTTACCAGTCATACATCCCAGAGTCTCAGCTGCAGCAGCCTCAAAACCAGCAGCATCTGACCAGTTAAGAATCCGTATGCTGGTGGCCAGATGATGGGATGAAACTTTCCCTCTACCCTTCTAGGCTCCTCTGGCAGGTCTAAGAATTAAATTGACATGAGACAGTTAACAAGAGCAAATAACCAAATTGAAGTATGTAGGTACACACAAGAGTTCCATTAAGAATGAAGGCAGTGGAGGCTTATAACCGTCTTGAGCTAAGGAGAAGGGACAGTGATTTGGGACTTGACAGTGGAGGAAAACGATCCCCAGGAAGATGGAAATGCAAAGGTTTGGCCCACAGATGTTAGCTGGGCCCTGCAGAGATGATGGGATGCAGAGAAGACGGACCTCTAGACTCTGCAGAGCCTCCCCACCACGCCTGGCCCAGTCTGTAGATATCACCAGATATCTCTGGTGATTGCTTTTTTCCCAGAACAGGCCCTTTATCTAAATTCTTTTAGGCATGTAAGGAGCGGGTAACAAGATACATTTTCCAAGTCTTCCGGTTTTTTTGAAAACCATCAGCCTAAATTAATCCTCATGCCAAAGAGGCCCATTTTTGGGTGGCAAATTCTTGCTCCCCTACAGTTCTACCTTGGAAGCTTCTGGAAGTTTGAGAGTCCAGAAGCTGAGACTGTAGATTGTCTTATCTTATTGAACAAGTTAGTCTTGGCAATTGGTCAGTCCAGTTAAACTCATTTCAGCAGGTGGTGATGTGGGGGTGGGGAGGTGGGCTCCAGTCAGGCCTTTATTGTATAAGAAAGCAACCATGTATTTAATGAGGAATTTCCCTGGAAATGGAAGGCAAACAAAGGTCAGTGGTTGGAGCAAAGTATAAACTAGTTCCTGGATCTTGGGAGTAGCCAGACTAGACATTTTCTAGACATAGAGGCAAGATAGCTTTTGCAGTTTGGAATGTCTCCTATGACGCCATTAGGTGCTCAGGTAAACTTTCTGAATGGCTTAAATAGCAGCAGGCATAAAGATTGTCTAAACATGGGTGATTGTGGTGATCCCTCTCAAGTTTAAATCAGGTGGTTCCGCTTCAGTTTGTGGGGCTTCAGGAAAAAGGCAGCTTTAGTTCTCAATGATTCCAAGTCAAAAGTAAGATAAAAATGGAAAACATTAGTTGGATAGTTGTAGCCAAATGTGGAAGGACACTAGAAGAATTCAGGATCTAGTCCAGTTTATAGGTGGAAACAAAACTCAAAGACAATCAACGGAACTAGAACTTAAGCCATAAGCGTGTGTTATACTTTCTATAGAAAGATAATTTTCTTTCTCTCTGATCTCATTTTTGCCACATTATGACTAATTTATTTGTAAAACAAATCTAATTTCCAAAAACTTATTCTGATTATCAACACAGCAAGAATAGCAATTAACCGGATAGGCTCTTTTAAATCATTTTTGTTGACACTTTTCATAAGGGATCTCCAGGTAGGACTTTTAACAGCCTCTTGTTATTAAGAAACCAAACCAAATGTCTGGTATCAGACAGTGCTTATAATACCTTTAGATTTGGCTTAATTCATCTCCCTCATGGTCCCCCACATATCCTGAGGTTCTTGTGCCTGCCATCGAGTGACCTTTCTAATTGACCTGGTAAGGTTGCTGGGAATGCTGCAAACCATGTACCACGCTGATTTTTTCCAGGGGTGCTCTATCGGTATCCATAAAGTTAATCTTAGTTCCTTAAAGTTGTCTGGTCATAAGTGAGACTATGCACCTGTCCCTCACAACATGATATTCCAGACAAACCCTTGTTAATATAACCGATGTTTTTAAACATGGGCAAGTTTATAAATGTAAGTATAGTATTTTCATTTTCCTGATCAAAACTTTGTAAACTATAGCCATGCTAACACATTAACCATTTGGAGTAAATACACAATGCAGAACAGTTGAGTAAAAAAGAGAATAAAAGGTGTCACCATTCTGTTAAAGTTACCTAAACAAAAACAGGCAGATGGTGTAGAGGTAAGAGCCCTGCGTACCTTTGAAGGTATTTAGTAAGTTTTATTCTTACTTTCCAAGTGTGTAGGATTCTAATAGCAAAGTACAGTGGTTAATTATACAAGCAAAAAGATATCCATCATCTGTATACTGTGCTAGGCAATTAAAATATACAGCCTCCCTTCTCAGAAAATATCTTGGTTTATTTCATATTTTTATCTCTATAATGAGAGGGACTTGTACACTAGAGTTTTTGTAAAGAGCAAGAACACCAGATTTAGCTAGCTTTAGTATGGCGGGCAAGTGATTAAATTATTTCTAATGTTTATTTCTTCATTTGGAAAATAAGGATGATAATTCTTACCTTAGAGTGTTACCAAGAACTTTAGGTGTCAAAATTAACTGATTACTGAAAAATTATTAGATGACTTCATAATCAGCTGTTGATTGTCTGATTTTAAAGATTTGTTTGAAATTGATTTTCTATAAACACTGTCTCTTAATGACATTTTAATGAAATGTTTGCTGTACTCTTGTAACATTTAAAATACAACAAATATTGATTAAAGCAGTTTAGGGCATCAATAAAAATTATTCCATCTTGGATTTTTAAAACTGTAGCTCTTGTATGGTAAGAACTAAAAGCAAATAAGCCCTTCAAAATTGAATAAAATAATTTTTTTTGGTCAAAACCATGAACACTTATTAAGTACACGCGATGCAACCTTAGGAGACTCACTAGACTGTGATTATATTGACAAGTGACATGTGCCTTTAAGTTTATTTTTTATTTATAGCAAAAGAGTAGGTTTTATAAAGATCTTGTCCGTAACACCCAGTTTTCTACTTGGTCCATCTCCCAACCTCATACTCAGAGCCAAACTTCAAAAATTCTGAAGTGGAACAGCCCCCATCCTAATAAATATTCCTGGATATTTTC